>CALSCR010003995.1:0-18161 GCA_943704495.1 Pigoraptor chileana | reverse complement strand
GGGGGGGGGCGCGCCTCTATGTACACTGAGATCATTCACACACCGCCATTTGCTGCTTGACTTTGTCCGAATTAACGCCCGCAATGTTAAAGAAAATCTGTCCTCCACTGGCGGCAACGTCAAGCAAGTTTTCGCCCAAAACCCCGTAATGCGGTGCTGGTGGTCGCGGAGGAACCTTCTTTGCAACGCTTACTGCACAAGCAAAGCACAACACAAACAAAGCACAGAACACGACGGTCGCCGTCAATACCACAGGCCGACATTCCAAATCAGCACAGATAGATCGAACATTACTGCAAAATACCCTGTCGCACACCACACGCAAAGACGTCATCACACACTGACACAGACCTCTAGCGCCGTCACGTGCCTCCACCCGCAGCGCCTGCAGCTCGACAGTGTTTGCCGATGACTGATTTGAATTTCCCGCCGAATTCCCAAATAGCCGCGCAAAGAGTGACTGCTTCCCTCCATCACGTGACTCCCTGGCATCACGCAGAGCCGACGGCGACTGCGACATATCGTTGAGATTGGCTGTTGATTCCGATGCGCTCAGTTCTTTGCGGTGCATGTCAGCGGCGTGGCGGATGTCCATGGAGCACAGGATGATCTTTTTTATCACAAAGATAAGGAAGAGGAAGGGCAAAGTGCCGACGAAAACAATCTCCTGGACAAGACTGCGCGTGTGTTGTTGTGTGCATTTGCATGTGCATGTGCACATTATTAGTGTGTGGTTGAAAACAAGAGAAGTTACGATATAATACCGTGGCATCAGAGACGCAAAAAGGTGTGCGAGTGTGTGGATGAGTGTTGATGCCATCGAGACGACGCACAGTACAATCTGAATACACAGAATTCGAAACGGAGTCACCGCATATCCGCACCTGCGTCTCTTCCCGTCCTTGCCCACCGACTGTCCGCAGCAAGACGAACAACACCCGCAGAAGCGCCGGATAACTGCAACGCCCACAATTAAAATTATAATGATGATGAAGACACCCCACACATTCTGCGCGGAAAGTGGGAGCAAATGAACAGGCGTGTGTGAGTGTCACGCGTGTGCATGTATGCGCATGTGTGTGCATGTGTGTGATGTGTGTGCATGTGCATGTGACAATTAAACATGAGACATGGTTCAAGAGAGTGTGGCGGCTTCTTTGCACAGGGTTAGGATCCTAATCTTGCCCCGTTGCCGCAACAAATTCGCATATGTGCAAATGCATAGTGAAAGCGAGTAAAGCTTGCACATCGCCGCACACATGACTAGCATGCATATATATATACTCACACAAACACACACACAACAAATGCACGCACACGCGACTGTGCATAGTGCTCACCTTGAACGCGCTGTTGATGAGATCAAAGAATCCGCCGAGGCCCCCAAGACCGCCACTGCCGCTATCGGTGTGGTCGGTGTCGTCCGGCTGCTCTGAGAAGTCCTGTGGCCCGCGGTTCATGCGGGTGCTGTTGGCCAAGAACGTCACTGTCGCATTGTCCACAACTGCAAACCGCGAATCGTACAGCACCACTGCAGTTCGTACATGCGGAGAGATTCGCATGAGGAGTGTGTCAGAAATAGCAACGTGTGAGGGGCATATAGCAAACTCTGAAAGGCACTTCCATAACGCTGTCGTGTCGGTGGAGGAGGCTCGTCATTTGCCCACCTTGGCAGGAATAGTTGCTCCCAAATGTTGTCGTTGTGGCTATCTGGAAGACAAATCTGTTTGTCGTGTAAGGCATAATGGATGCCACCTGAGCGTTGGCACTGGTAAGGATGATTGAGTCGGGAGCGCATGCGGGGACTGACACCTGCGGTACGTGGTTCGTCTGTTCAAGTCAGCTTCTGAAAATAGACTCTCTCTCTCCCTCTGTGCGTGAGTGTGTGTGTGTGTGTATGTATGTGTGCGTATGTGCGCCATGCCGACCCTGTTTTAGTGTTTGTGGCCAATCAGCACAAAAACACATAAACATGATACAATGTGACGGTCGGCCGTGTGATTGAAGAAGAGTTTTTGTGTCTCATTGTTTTGTTCTATTCTTTCTTTCGGAGGCGGTAGGGGGGGGAGGACTGACTCCCACAGCGAAGCGTAGTAACAACACAGAATGCGACCAACACAACCGCCAACGCCACTCACATAGAACTGGCTGTCAATAGTTCCCGTGTTCTGCACGATTGCATTGATAGCGCCGTCCTTGCTTGCCGAGTTGAAGTCCGCCGCACTAACGGACACTATGCGACCAGAGCTCCTGTTGTTGATGGCGCGTGGAAAGACAAGTCATTTGTGATGAGTATAAGCTGCACGCAATCTCCATAAGACACCCTGTGGATGCCGGGTGGCACAGAGGGTGGCTCGATGAAGTCTGTCGAACATCGATAGTCAGCCATGGCTGTTGTTGCAAGCGGCAGAGATGTCGATGCATGGAGACGCAACAAAACGACACCCACCTCTGCACAATGAACGCAAAGTCCTTGGCGTCAAGTTCTAGAGTGATGATACTGTTTTCGATTGTATCGGGGCGAAATGCAAGCCCCGCGTCAGAGCGCGAGGACCCTCCGAGCAAAGGTGAGTTGGTGTTGACAAGGCCTTCCGGATGGCCGTATGCGTCCAGAAAGTAATTGCCAGTGATGAGACCCCTGCTCCTCGCAGCCTGCATGCACACATCGGGGCGAGCCGAAAACACGCATGGACGGACGAGGGTGATCCCAATGATAAGTATAATGCAAGTGTGGCATAGGTGAGGAAGACCATGTGAGGCAAGGGTGAGGGTGAGGCAAGGGTCGTTCTAACTTACCATTGACATTTCGTAAAAGTCTTTCGGTTGGTTCTTCAGACACCTGCAATTATTCCCGCGCACGCACGCATACATACACACACACACATAACATACACATACACACACACACATACATACCACACACACATGACAACAACAATAACAACGACATGTGCATGGCGTACACAACCAA
Organism: Pigoraptor chileana; assembly: GCA_943704495.1. NCBI lineage: Eukaryota > Filasterea > Ministeriida > Capsasporidae > Pigoraptor > Pigoraptor chileana. The sequence continues at coordinate 15,190 of CALSCR010003995.1, read as the reverse complement.
AAGTGGAACTGTGAGCACGCAATATTGACTCTGACTCTAAATCCCGCAGCTCAACAGGAGCAACACACAAACTGCCGACTGTTTCGCGCAAACAATCGCCATTCAGAAACACGTTTCATGGAGTAACCACTCACGAGCCCGGCAAATCTGAGCACGCCGCGGCCTGTCCACGCTTGAAGCCCGAGTAGCTTATGCCGATGCGGTCACACGTCTTCCCATCAAGACCGAAGTTCTGCTTTGGTATGAGCATCCAGTCGTTTTTGCCGCCCTGTCGAGCGAATAGCCACCATTTGGCGCGTCAGTGGCACGCGACGCAGCCGACGGTAATGACCGACGACAACACGGCAATAGCAGTCATGGAGAGAGAAAAAACAACAAAACAACAACGCCTTTAAGCTAACAGGGACATCACTTTGCTTGGGCAAGCGACACTGCGTTACAGTGGCTGCCTGTCGGTCACTCACGGCAGCCTGCGACACATTGCCCATCCCCGCGGTGAACGGCATCATGAGATACTTGTCAAGTATGCCTGGAGGCCCCTTTTCACTCTGCAGATCTCCCACATATGTCAAAATGATGTCGCCATCGCGGGACCTCGCGCCCCGCAATCCACTTCCAACCCGCAGTGTTTCCTGGTCGGATGGGATTAGAAAACAAACTGTTTCCAAATTGCATTTTGTTTGAAGTTGATCGGACAAAAACACACATGCACATCAGAGCACACACACCAACAAACAAACAAGCATACACACAAAAACACACACACACACACACACACACACACACACATGCGCGCGCACACACACACACACACACACAGAGCATTGAAGTGAAAAACTCATTCCATGGTCAGCTGCGTTCCTGCGAAGGTTCTATCAGCAGACGGCACTGCAATGCCCATTGAATGGCAGCTCACCACTCGGTCTGTTGCGTTAACTCCCATGCTGTATGTCGCCGTCACGGCAATAACAGATACCTGTGAAAAGGGCATGCAACACCAGCAACAGCAAGACAGCAACAGCAACAAAAGTCAATCATTTTTGTGCAACCGCGTGTGGCACTGACGACCAAGGCACAAACGATGGCACTGCTATCCAGTTAAATGGTATCCAGCATGGATTTGATGGCGAAAATGTAAGTTGATGTCTGATCACCGGCAGTGCATAATATCACATCCAGTTCATGGCAATAAGAGACCAAAACAGCGGGCGCATTCAGGGCATCGCATTAAGCACGCACTCTGATTGGATCCCCGAGTTCAAAGACGCTATACCACAGGCCGTCGAAACGGAGACAGTGTGCAGATGCCTGCCCATTGTTGAACAGGCCGCAGTCTGAGCCGCCCCGCGAAAACTCCTTGTTGATCCCGATTTGCTCGGCAAAGGAGCATGAGCAGCAGAAGCCCTGTCGGCGTTGTATGTTGGCAGATTGCGAATTATCGGTGTGCGAGAGGATGGCGCATCGCGGGGTTTGATATGTATTAAATCGGGCCTTAAAGCACTCTAACAAAGGACGATGCTGACGAATCGGGATGCAACCGGTCGCACATACCTGGCTATCCCATATGGCTGCTCCGGTAGAATCGAGTGCGTACCCGCACGACGCCGACTGGCCCCATCCATCCTGGCAACCCCCGACAAGTCCGCCAAGAAGGCTTGGTCGACGGAAGGAGAATTCGCGGGGTGCGTAGTTCACATTCTGGATGCAGCGCCGAAAAAAAATACATTTCGAAAAATGAGGAGAAGTTAAATCAAAACGGTAGTCATTAATTGTCTGGTGTGTGTGTAACAATTGAAGTAAAAAATAAGAAGGTGTGTAACAATTGGGGTCACAAAATGGTTGCAGAGTGTCCAGGCAGGCCATTAATAGTGCCCAGACCTGCAAGTAGTAGAGCGGAAAATTATAGTAGAGAGGCGTGCGCCTTATTGTGAGTCGGATTGGAGTCTGCAACAGAGCGACGCCGTCGTCATTGGCGGGAGCGGCAGCTTGTAGGACGGACGCGGGAATGCTCTTGGGCGGTATGAAGGGTGTCCCATCCTTCACTTGTGTGACCTCGATTGTTTCCGATGATTCATCCTGGGCACATTCGATATGGTGTACAACTCATTGTGTGAGCGAGTGATACTGTCACCGGCAACCGGCGCAATTTAGTGCGTGCTCCTTGCTGGTGATTGTGATTAAACAGACGGTTTCTACGTGCAAAATGGATGTCTCAGTATTGACATCCACTCACCTGCCCCGCCGTCACAGTCAATGAAATAACCAGCTTTTTTGTGCATGTCAGTTTCGGTGCATTAGACACGGTGTCGTTTGACTGTCCGGGAACCGCCGAGCCATCTTTTTCGCACATTTGAATCTCGGACTTGGACAGGATAGTTGCACTTGCAAATCTCGGCCAGGCACACGCGAAGTAGCCGACGACCACCACTATGCCCCAAGCATTCCGGATCATCCTTGAGGGACGTTTGGAAAAGGTCGAGACCCGCGCCATGTTTGTCTTTGCCCGTTTGGATATTAATCTCACGAAAGCCGTAGGTGCGCTGATTGGCGCTCACTGCCTGAACGGGCCGCACTCCTGGTGGATCCTGGGCACCGCCGCCAGCCGATGGACGTCGCCGGCTTTCACCGCATGCGAATTTTCAAGTTACTTCACCAGAGGCATCAACACAAAGCCATCCCACGGGTAGCCTTCGTGGGCAAACAGTATGCTTCGCTCAAACCAACTAAACCGTAGCAATGGGCCTCTGCCGATTCGAAACTATTCTTTCGTGTGCTGCCGGAGTGTCGGCCATACGGTTAGGAACCCTCTGAGTGTCCGCAGAGGCAATGTGGCATTGAATCGAATGGCAGACGGCACGTAGAGGAAGTTGTTGTGCAGATTCACGACTTCCGTAGTACTTTTGCAACCTTCTCGCCAGTTCAAACTGCTTGTTGAACTGCCGGTGGGACTGACCGCTGCACTTTCCGTTGAAGTGGAACAAAGGATTAGGCGCAATGCGATTGGTCCAACGGTTTCAAAGCGTCCAATCAAAACCGTGCACCGTCATCACCAAACCTTTACGCGAGATCTCGCTTCAATAGAACGACACCCCGGATGAGTGCCCGATCAGCTGTATATCCGCGGCGGTTTTTTGCGACGGCGTCAAATAAATCAGAGTGTAATCACTATTGAATCGGTGTATATTCGAAAACGTTTAGTGGTAATGATCACGCATAGCTCAAAGGTTGGATTAGTGTGTTGTATGATTGTGGGTTGATGCTAGATGCTGCTGCGACCAACGTCATGGAAGCGGGAGACGCGCCTGACAGTGCGATGGATGCCCCGTCCGCCATGGAAGCCGACGGCATTGTGACCTCCTCGCATTCGGCGGATGCAGACAGTGGTGTGGCAGACAGTGGGTCTGGCATTGAAGTGCTGAAAGATTCGTCAGCGGCAATACAGCCACCAGTGGAACAATCATCTGCACTCATTGCAAATCAGCAACACCAACAACAATCCAACGTCGGCGAACAATTTCATCCACACGCGCATGCCCTGCTGCCTCGTCCACCCATGGGAGGCCCTCCGAGAATGCCGCCGCCTGGATTTAGACCGGGGTATGTATATGTAGTGGGTCTTTTGTGTTTTACATTGTTGGGGACAACTCTGTAGAAGAATGTGTATCTATTGCCATCGCACGCACATCCGTGGTGCTCACGTAGTGTTACTTGTTCGAATGCGTGCAGCGCTCCATATCCGCCTCGAGGAGCGCTTCCTCCGCCGCCACCCATGATGATGATGGGCGGAATGCGCCCCCCAGGCCCTTTTCCGGGTGGGCCGCCACCGCCGGGAGCTTTCTTTGGGCCGCCAGGACACCGTCCCCCGATGCCACCGCCGCCGGGAATGCCTGGTATGGGTATGCCCCCCCCTGGAATGCCCGGGATGGGCATGCCACCGCCTCCGGGGATGTGGGGACCCCCACGGCCACCAATGCACATGCCGCCGGTTGGTGCAACGTGCCCTTGGAAGATGATAATGGCGTCGTATTTGCGTGGGCTTATTAATCTTAGTACTGTGTTTGCTGACATTGTTGCCCTGAAACAAGTACGCACACACACTCATACACACACGCGCGCGTGCATCTATACATACACATACATATAAGCGCACTCACGTACATACTCACCATTCGCTGACATGTGCGTGTGCAGGGTATGAGGCCGCCACCCGCCCACATGCCACCCCCAATGCACATGCCTCCGCCCCTACCCCCCGGATGGCAAGCCTTCACTACCCCGGACGGTGCAACGTACTATCACAACGCATCGCTTGGACAGACGACGTGGGATCGTCCTGCACCTCCGCCCCACGTGGCCCCACCCCCAGTGCGTCCAGAGTGGACGGAGCACGTTACCGGGGACGGCAAATCGTACTTCCACAACACCCGCACGGGAGAAACTGTCTGGACTCTGCCACCCGGAGCCGTCGCAGAAAAAGCGGTCGAGAACAATTTGCCACAGACAGAGCAGCAGCAGTCGCAGTCGGCGTCGGCGTCGGCGTCGGGTGCCTCAGCGTACTCTCGCAAACCCGTGGAATCGGTGCAGCTTGGAGAGACGCCGTGGAGTCGCGTCCGCACAAACGACGGCAGTACTTTTTTCTACAACAGAGACACCAAGCAGTCGGTGTGGGATATGCCTCCGGAAGTCGCTGATATTGTTGCTCGTGTCGACGCCGAGTCGACTGAAGCACGAAAGCGCAAGTCCGACGACGGACCCGTAGATAGCCATGATATCAATGAGGATGGAGAGGCTCCCTCTGATGACGTTGGGGGTGCGTACATTCCCAAGCGCATGCGTATGCAAGATGGTACTTCAGCGGGTACACCTTCCGTGAACATTAACGCGGGTCCGTGGGAGGCAGAGGTAGCGGAAGACGTGGAGGCGGAGCGCGAGAGAGAGAAACTAGCGCTTGACGATCGCATGGCGACTTTTTTCGCCATGCTGACTGAGCGCGGTGTTTCTGCGTTTTCGTCGTGGGACAAGGAGCAGGCGAAGGTGGTGTTTGACGGGCGCTTTTCTCTGCTCAATCCGAAGGAGAAGAAAGGGGCGTACGATCGGTGGGCGAAAACGCGCGCCGAAGAGGAGCGACAGGAACGTGCAAGGAAGACAAAGGCCATCAAGGATGCATTTCGCGCACTGCTGGAAGAGGCGAAACCCACACTGGCAACGACGTTTGCGGAATTTGCGGCCTCGAAGCATGCGCGCGACGACCGATTCAAGGGGGTTGAAAAGGTAAAGGAGAGGGAGGCACTGTATAATGAGTACATGCATCAGGAGCGCGAGCGGAGAAAGGAAGAGATTGCGGCTGCGCGGGAAGAGCTAATTGGGGCAATGCAGCGGCGCGACATTGACATATCTGGAGGGTGGAAGAAGGCTGAACGCACTATTAGGGAACACAGGACGTACACGGCACTAAAGAAGCTTGGGGGCAATCCAGAGCAAGCCTATACTGAGTATGTGAAGCGCGTGGAGGACGAGCGCCGGGCGAAAGTGGATCCCGAGGAGGCTAAGCGGCAGCGGGAGCGCGCGGCAATTAAAGAGAGGGAGCGTCAGCTGCGGGAGGGCCGCAAGGAAAACCAGCGCACTCTCGACCGTGAGCGCGAGCAGTACCGCCACGACGACGCCGTGTCTCAGTTCAAGTCCTTTCTCGCAGACTCGGTCAGGGATCCGTCGGTGCGTAGATGGGCGTGCTTAAGTGTTCGGGGTGTGATATGTGCCAGTCTATGTGTATGTGTGTGGAAGACAGGAGAGGAGGGGTTGGGCGCCAGGAGGAGGGAAAGGAGAGGTTGCACACAAAGTTTCTCACTCGAGGGTGCTCTCTATGAGTGCGATTGGTCATTGTAAATTGCCCTGCATCCAACCGCCATTGTTTGCTTTTATATACTTATGTGAATGCTACGGACTGTCGTCTGCGTCCCCACTCTGCACATGCAGACTGTGTGGGCGGATGTCTACTCAACCCTTCGCGACGATCCGCGCTGGGATGTTGGTGGGAGTGCACTCGGTCGCAGCGAAAAGGAGTCCCTGTTCGACGATCACGTGAGGGCAATGACGGACAAGCGACGGTATGTGGCGCACGTGCGTGTGTGTGTGCGTGTGGTGTTTGTATACACTGAGTCGCGACCTGTGAATTCATTTGGTGTTGTGATAGTTCATTCTTGCTCGTTCCTATTGTGCGTTTGTTGTTATTATACCGCCGCCGTCATTACTCTTTTGGTTGTGTGACCGCCGCGCCTTTGCGGATCTGAGACTTACCTGCCGTTATGTTTTTAATTTATGTTTTCTGTGTTGTGGTGTGTTGTGTTGTGTTGTGTTGTGTCAATTTTATTTTTTATTTTTTGCATGCATGGCACATTCCCCGGCGTGCACTCGCAGTCAACTGTTCCACCGACTCCTCGATGACACTGCTGCGGTGACGCTGACGAGCAAGTGGAGCGACTTGAAGGATGCCCTCGAGGCCGATCCGCGATGCACCCGCTTCTCAAGTAATAGCGAGGATAGGTGGGCTGTGATAACATAATTCCATGGTGCGGTTTTCTGTCCCACTTCCTTGCCTCCCTTAACCCTTTATCTTATATTAATTTTAATATTAATAACTATTTTGTTTTCTCATATTTTCTTACTCCGCGGAGGGGGGACGTTGTCTGCTGTTTTGCATGCTCTCGATGCGTGTATTTATTCCTTTTGCCTGTTCCACTTCCGCGTGTGGCGTGCAATCGCAGGGAACGCGAGTTCAACTCGTATCTCCGCGAGCGCTCGAGACGAGCCTTTTCGGACTTTCGTCTGCTTTTACAGGAGACGAAGCAGATTACACACGAGACGAAGGGTGTGCTGGACCGTGGCGGTCCGGCGGCCGAGAAGGCCTTGTCGCAGATCAAGCAGGTGTTGAAGGTCAGTGCGTGATTGCACGCTGTGTGTGCATGTGTGTGTGTGCGCTTGTGTGTCATCTCAGGATGTTTTATTGGCACTATTATGCGTCAGAGGCATTGGCTATTTTCCTTAAATTCATAACTTGGCTTGCTGTGAACCCCACTATTTCGCCGTCACAATATTCAACTCCTCATGATCCGATTCTCAAACAAACACACTATGTCTTCTCTTGCGTTAACACTGCGTCTGACGTGTTTCGAGCGCAGAAGGATAAACGCTACTTGGACCTGGACCGGGACTATGCGTCACAGAGAGATGACATGATCATGGAGCACATTGAGGAGCTGCAGCGGTCCGGTCCTCCGCCTCCCCCGACATCAAACCTCTATGAGAAGGAACGCCGCAATAAATGAAAGCGGTCAACCGTGGCGCCAGTCCATTTTTACAGTATGCGAGTGAATTGTGTTGCTTCATTGCCTCCGTGATGATGCGAGTGAGTGGGTGATCAGGGCCTGCCTCTGTTGTCCAGACGTCACTCTGTGAGTCTTGTCATGATTTGACCGGCCGAGTTATTATCGTTCGGCAGACGATATAGGAATGACTGCACTGTCTCTTTGCGTGGAATGACAGTAGTCACTTAAGGGCAATGTCGATTTAATACATTCGTTGCCATTGATAGGGTGAACTTAAATTAATCAAATTCTATGTTTCGACCGACTGTCACCTTGTCACCTTCAATTCAAATCTTGACTAAAATATCACAAGCGACTGGCGCGGCCGCAAATGCAGAATTGAAGTCAACCCCCCCCCCCCCACGAGCATTAATCAATAGATTTCTGCGCAATTATGTGCCACTGTCTCCTCATGACAATTGTTGTCGTTTGATTATACTTATGTGTAATCCACGTCTAATTTGCGGAGAGTGACGGACCTCTGGTCTGCCCTTCATTGCAGTGACACATATTCGAAAGGGTCTACCAATCGGCTGGACTGTCACAATTCAGCCTTAGCTTCTGATTTCCCCCTCTCACCCGCAAACATGTTCGGCCAAGCGTCCCCACATACACCAAAGAAAGCCTCCAGGATAACTGGCAATCGCCCTCAAATATATGCGACAATAAAAGCCCTTCTGCCAAGAAGACAAATTACTTCGGACGCAGTGACAACACGTCAGATGGACTTATACATCAAACCGCCATGTATGCACAAAAGCAAACACCATTCCACCAAATAAACAAGGATTGCGTGAGCAAAAGGTAGAAAAAATCATAAACATTTCGCAGACACAGAGACTGGCTTCTGCCAGTGCAACACATCAGCGCACAGAAGGAGCAAGAGTCTCCCATTGATCGTCCGTGTCGTTGCGGTTGCGCCCCCCGCGAATGCGCCCGTCAAGCTCATCGAGGATCGCGATGTAGTCCGATCGGTAGTCCAAGTACACGCCCGAGTCGGCAGGCCCTTTGGCGGCGGCTGTTCTGGATCTGGACACAGTCCGTCCCGCACCCCCGGGAGTTGCAGCCTCAATGCGCGCGGACACATATCCGTGGCTGCTGTCCACCGCATCACGTGATCCGCGCGTCGAGTGGCCCATGAACTCCTCCGGTGCGTATGATTGCGGACGCCGCGACGACGCCTCTGCGGTCACCACATCAAACGGAACAGCGCGTGTCGGGGGGTGCGCAGTCGATGGCTTCACCGCCCGCGCAGTCGCAGTCGCAGTCGCAGTCGCAGTTGCAGGGCCCGCGGCAGCCCTCTTTTCAGCAGCTGCACGCACACCCCAAGATGCCGGCTTGGGCACTGCGCGCGCACTTTCCTGCATATGACCACCGCGCACGTGACAGCGGGCTGTAGCCGAGTAGTGCTCGTCGTCATCACCACGCGGCCTCGAATCGAAGCCGTCCTCCTCACGACCACCCATCAAGTCCACATCCGTGTGCACGTGTGTGCGGGGCGCAGGCTTCCCTCTGACGACGAGTTCATCAGCGGGCCGATCATGCGACACGGGCATGTTCACATCGCACCGCAGACCCCTTGCCACGCGCGCACCGTCGTCCCAGTCGAGCATTTCAGAGATGCCGTTTTCGTGCGCTCCGACATCCTCCGACAAGCGCGTTCGCGTGCGCGGCGCAGTCAATCCCTCCACAACCAGGTCCTGATGGAAGCGATCACGTGCCGTCTCCGTAAGCGCCTTTGCGTGTCGCGTGCGAGCGCCTGTTTTAAGTGCATTGTTACGCCGCAGCTTTGTTACGCGTTCCTCGTAGAGACGACGGCGCTCGGCGGGAGTCGACGGGGCGAAGGGAATGACTCCCGCAAACGGCCGACGCTGACTGTTGCCGCTGCCAACTGCTGTTGCTGTGCGTGCTGTAATGTCGACAGCTACATCCGGAGAGCCCCCACGCATGCTCACACCATCGACGGGAATCCAGAACGAGCGATCATGCACTTCTTCGTCCTTCGACCCCTCCTGATGCACCTCACCGTTCGCAGCCTCAACACCGTGTCCATTCACCACATCATCCACCGCCGCACGATCCCACATTTTCCGAGATCTCGCCTCCCCCATGATGCGTCCGCTGACCACGGGCGCACTGTCACGGCTCTCCCATCGACTCGCCTCCACGTGACCGGCATCGCCCCATTCCGCATGTCCATTGTTTGCACGTGATTGGTGGGCGGAGGCTTCAGTATAGGCATCTTTGGGGACTTCCCAAGACGATGAGCGCCGCTGCTCGTGCGGCCGGTTTGCAAAATGTTCCGAGTGAAGCCGACGCATCACACCAATCGCGGTGTCGCCGCGAACATCTCCCAGAAACTCCTCGACACTCTGGCTGTAGTCAGAACCAATCCGCTCATGCCCCAGCTCGCGTGCGTCCATCGGCCCGGAGTGCATTGCGTGTGCATCGGGAGGCCCACCATCGCCAGCACCGACACGCTCCCACGCATGACGACCATCCGCAGAAGCCACGTCGTGTTCGAGTGCGGTGCCATCGCGTCCAAAAGCACGATTGGCGGGACGCGACTGCCCGGCGTCCTTGCTTGGCGAGCGGCGTGGATGTGGTTGTGCACGTGACGGTGACGCGGGTGCTTTGAACTTCGGATTGTCGCGGTGATGCGCCACATCAATTCGCATGGACTTGACGTCCATCAGTGACAACGAAGGTTCGATGTCGGCAGCATCAATATGCGTCCACGCAACCTGTGCGGGCGCATCCGGGAAAGCGCGCCTTTTCCCCTTGGGACTTGACGATGGGGAGCGGGAGGGCACCACAACCGACACACTGCGCTGCGCGGATGCATCCTTGTTATGCAATTGACGCGCAGGCGACCTATGTGCCAGCTGCTGTGCTTGATGTGGCTGTTGCAGGTGACGTTGACTTTGCTGCTGCTGCTGCTGCTGTTGTAGTTGTTGTAGTTGTTGTTGTTGTTGTTGTTGTTGAGGATGCTGGGCCACCAGTGACTCGGTCGACGCCGCCACACCCGCACTTGCAGCCAGACGCGCACGTGACACTGCACGGTCCCGCTCCCCGTGCGTCACTCTGACACCATCAAGGACATCAAGAGTGTCGGACGCCCAGCCGAGAACTCGCATGCGGTGTCTCAGCCGCGCCTTTGCTCCGACGGGATTGGCCGCGTCGTACATCTCAATATCAGCAAATTCGGCGCCGTCGAACAGCCGACCCATCCCCGCATCCACACGCGATTTGGCAGTTGTTGGTGCAACAGATGGGTGGACCGACGACGCCCTTCCCCCGGCAGGGTGCGCTGTCACGCCCGCTCCAGACACAATGCTTGCATTGTCGCCTCGAGAGATAAAGTCCGGATAGGCGTCGTGAATGGCAGGGTTACCACGCGCATCAACCCGCTCAATCCGCCGAAGACGCCGAATGTCGGATGCGATGCGCGACGCCGATGCAATTTGGTTCCGCGGTACATTAAGCTGCTGAAGGCGGGCGAGACTGAAGCGGGGGTCTGAACAGAAGCCAATATCGACAAGATAGTTGCCGGCGAGGTCCAGGGTTCGAAGCTCGGCAAAGAGACCGACGTCGCCGCCGTTGTAGTGACCGTCCGCCGCACTCCCTGTCCCCCGCGAGTTGCGGACAAGAGCACTGTCGTACACAATGCGGTTGTCGCTCGCCACCAACTGCCTGAGTAACCTGCAGCCGCTGACGGCCAGTAGCGACCGAAGCTCGTTGTGTGACACGTCCAGCACTTCAATCGTGTTGTGCACGAGCGGCTCTGCGTCGGTGATTCTGTTTCCAGATGCAAGGACGACGCGTGCGTGGGGAATGCAGTGCGACCATCCCGCAAATGTGCGCAGGACGTTGTCGCTGACATCGAGGACAGAGAGAGAAGGAAGGTGTTCCAGGCCCTCCAGAGACCGAATCCTGTTTGACGCGAGTATCAGTGTTGTTATGGGTGGCAGAACACCCGCTCCCGCACCCGATGAAGCATACACTGCCGACCCATCCATGCTGAAAGAATCGCTGAAGTCGGCAAATCCAACGCCATCCACAGAGTCGAGCGAGTTTCCGGTGAGATCAAGCCACGTGAGCGAGTGGAAACGCGAGAGTCCCGCAAGACTGGCGATCATGTTGCCACGCGCCCCCAGTCGTTGCAGTGTGCCTATCGGTGGAATGTCGACGAGGGATGAAATGCTATTCCCAGAGACATCCAGAGTGCGCAGGCGGGTAAGGCGACCGAGATCGTGCACGTTGGCGAGTTCGTTCGACGCGACGTTGAGATGAACAAGCAGTTCGCAGTTGGCAATTCCCGACAGGCTCGACAGCCCGTTGCCAGAGAGGTCGAGCGATCGAAGCATTGACAGACGCCGCGGCATTGTTCCGAGGGATCGGAGAATGTTGGAGGCAAGAGAGAGCGTCGTGATCGAGGCGGGGGCATCTGGGAGCGCCTGTCCTGCGTCCACAATGCTGTTCCCGGAGAGGTCCACCTCGCCGAGGCGTGTCAGCTGGGCAAGGCCTGTTACGCCGACATAGCCACGTCGTGGAAGAGCAAGGCGGGTGACCGTTGCAAGCTCCGTCGGGGCAAAGATCGTCCTCACATCGAGCCACCGAGAGGCTTCCGCTGCGCGCCGACTCGCCTGGGCAGCGACAGACGCAGCCGGGGACGCGGTGTGCGCGGAGGCGCTTTGGGGACCCTCGACCTTACTTGATGGAGCGTCGGAGAAATCGTTAGATGGGCGCTTTTGTTGCGAAGCCGTAGTGCGACTGGTGGCGATGGAAGGATCATCACCCGTGCCGCCTTGTGACGGCGACACATCGTGCCCGCCCAGTGACGCCATCAGCTGCAGGGCGCCGGCAATAGTCACCGAGTTGAGCGCATCCTCGCCCCAAGTGCTCGAGTCAATACGGCTAGATCCAGCGTCACTGCGATTGTCACTGCGATTGTCACTGCGATTGACACTGCGATTGTGATGCGAGAATGCAGACACCGACGGGGCATTGGCCCCATCATGTGGTCCAGGGCGGCTGCGTACAGAGTCGGCTTCACTGGACACACTGCCGTTGCCACGTGCGACCGGATGTGTCGCGTGAGTCGCGTGATCGGTTGCGGGGGCAGCATTCTTGAACAGGTCGTCCAGCCGGCAGTTGGGACTCAGCATGTCCACAAACGGGCGGTTGCCAATAATGTGTCTTGTGAGGCGCGTGTGGCTTCTCGGCGGTGCATCCCGCACAACAAGCGTGCCGTCCTTCGGAGACGATAGCGCCTCGACACTGCGCGTCGGACTCGCCGATCGCGCCACGGCGTGAGACGAACCGCCCGGCGTCGACGTCCCTTGCGGCTGGGCCTTCTCGGGCGTCGCATGCGCAGAGTCCTTGTCGGCGGTGCCCCAGCTGTCCGACAGCTCGCCACCGAACATGTCATCGAAACGCCCGCCCTGTTGGTTTTGCTGTGCCGTTGCATTGCTTGACGGGGGGGCGGCAGCTGTGCGGGCCCCACGCCCCCTGCTATCAGAGTCGCTGCTGCTCGCGTCATGCACGTGGCCGTCGCGCGGCCGGGCCTCAGTGCGCGGGGATGCGACAGATGTCGATGACGACGCGCCATGCTGCTGTGTATCACGGCCCAGCAATCGGCCAATACTAAAGGGCGGTGCTTCCGTCGCTTGTGTTACTGCACTGGCATTGCCTGCCGCGAGATGAGAGAGATGCAACGGTTCGTCCAAATTGCCCTCCGCTGGTTGCGGAAACGGCCCGCGTGCACTCAAATCAATTCGGCGGACAGAGCCCGTGCTTTCATTTCCGCTCGTGTCGCTTTCGTCATCGATGGGCTCCTCCTCATCTTCATCATTCGCAGAGTAATCTTCTTCCACGTGCTCTTGGTCGACCCCATGGTCACCACCACCATTAATCCTGTCCTCATCATCGCTGTCTCCACCAAAGTCAGACTGCGGAGCCGACACATCGCTCACGTCGAGCATCTCCTCCTCCTGGGCGTCTACCTTGTGCCACGAGAGGGACACGGGGTCATAGACCATGTCGTGCAGCACGGGCGGCATGTTTACGGGAAAATACTGCATCATCCGGCGTGGTCCCGGAGAAGCCGACGACGGTTGCGCTCTGGGCGACGCCTGCATCGCATGAATGCGCCCTGGTGATGCTGACGTGGATGTTCCGCTGTTGTGCTTCTGCGAAGTCATACTTATTATAAGAGCAGTGGGACTGAGCCCGCCTTCAAACCATCGATCCCACAACACTCAAGGGAATTGCATCAGTATGTGTGTGAGTGTGTGTGTGTGTGAGTGTGTGTGTGTGTGAGTGTGTGCGTGTGTGTGCAGCGAGCGAAGCTAAAATCCCTTTGTCCATCCGTTTTTACCTCCTCTAATTTGTGACATCGGATGGAATTGGAATTCAAAGTGTGTATTTCGTTTTCAAAGGCTGTTTTGGCGGGACAAGTTGCATTAAGCGAGAACTCGCCAATTCCTGAGAACTCCTTTGAGATACCATAATAGGACAGCAAATGTCCATAAGGACCATATAAAGCAGTCTAGGGACGCATAAATTGAGCGAGATATCGGCAAGGGACTGAAACATGCCGCGCTTCACTTTGACACGAGACTCATCAGCACCACACACACACACACACACACACACACACACACACACGCACGTTCTCTGTTCACAGAACTAGTGCTAGTTTAAGCATGTGCATTCTCACAGCTACTTGAAAATACTACATACTGCATCGCACCTCAGCTTCTGCCGTTGCTCTGTTGTCGCACATGCACGGCGTGTAATCTGTGTTGCGCGTGCTTTAGCATGCCCGGTCGTGCACGGCATTCCCCTTAAGCAACGCATCTGCATCACGCTGCTATTTCGCTGTTGGTGTTATTGAATTACCCCGAGATTATCAGCTCAGCTATCGAAACAAAAATGGCGAAAAAGTCTCACCGAAGCGAACCCGTCGACTACTCGGAGAGGTAACGCATCCACCACATACATCCACGAACTGCCATTCCGCACTCGCGCACAAGCCATTCAAAATGCATGTTGATTTTCCCGCGTGCTTTACCTCTGAGCCTGTGTTTATAATCCGCCCTGTGTGATGCACATGTCCAATCAGCGACGAGGGCTCTCATTCGGAGTCTGACGACCAAGAGGACGCCGAGGACTATCGCAAAGGTGTGTGAGTGAGAGCACGCGCTTGCGGTGCCATGACAACCCTTCCCAAAACTTTTGCCGAAGACGCATCTCTCTCAAACTTGTATCTGTGGAGTCCATGGGAACAGTGCGTAATACTGACTTGAATTCTACTCTTAACCTTGCATCATACCTAACACACTCCCTGCCAACTGCCTGTCGTGGACTCGCAATGACCACCACTATACTCTCAGGTGGATACCATCGCGTGCACATTGGTGACGTTTATCACAATGGGCGGTACCGAATTGTACGCAAGCTGGGTTGGGGGCATTTTTCAACAGTGTGGCTGGCCACTGATCAAGTGTGAGTGGATGCGTCCTAGCGCCGGGTGGATATTGGTGGTTGTTGCAATTGTGGTTGCAATTAGCGCTTCGTTAGATTGTGTGGGGACACATGCACTGCGTTGCGTGAACCTGTTTGCTGTGTGTGTTGTGGCTGTCGTGCAGTCTCTCTTGACAGCTGACACATGCACTCTCGTGGTTTCTACCTGCGATTGTACCTTTGTTGCCCTTGGCTGTGTGTGAGACATTCTTTTCCTCCGTGCCTTCTCATTCTGATCCATTCCCCCCGGCGCACACACACACACACACACACACACACACACACACACACACACACACACA
>CALSCR010003994.1:0-14047 GCA_943704495.1 Pigoraptor chileana | reverse complement strand
CACACACACACACACACACACACACACACACACACACACACACACACACACACACACGCACACACACAACTTCCGCCGGCGAGTTTCAGTTATCATTCAATATGTCTGAAAGTGCGTTTTATTTTGCGATTATTAGGAAACCAAAGTTGGCTGCTTTGAAGATCTTCCTAAGGAGATCGCCCTCATTGATGGATACGAGTCCTACTGGTCATTCTGCAAACTGAAAAAGGTGCGCATATGTATGTGTGGTTTCCCTTGTGTGGTGGTGGGTCTTAGATGCACCTCGTCGTAATGCACTGTGTGTGGTGTGTTCTTGTAGGCAGCACTGTGTGTGATGTGCTCTTATAAGCATCTCGTCATATGAACTCGCGCATGTGTATCGATAATAACACACACTTGCTTAGGAAGCGGTGTGCAATCCAGAGTCAGTGGGCAGATCGCTCCCCCATCACGCTGGTCAATTGAATCTGCACAGAATAGTCACGAACACCGCAATGCTTACCAGTTCAATGCAAGCTGCTCTTTTACTGACAGAGGCTATTTCGCGGTGACCCCTTGCCTTCCGTGGCCATATTAGGGATATTCTGGCGTGGCGACGTTTGCTCGAAATGGCATAACTTGGGACGCAAGCGACGGAATGGGCAATCCCGAGTTTGACAACGAAGGGCGTGTGATGCGCACGGACCATGGACGGTCAGTGCCACTCACGCACGCACACACGCACATACAAACAGTACATGTATACATACCTACATACGTAAGCGTGTACAAGCACACCAAACCCATTTGCATGTATACATGGACAGGGATCGCATCTGATTTGTTTCGTTCACAGGTTTGTGCTCTTTAACGTGTACTTTCCGAACGGAAAGCGGGGCGACGACCGCCTCAAGTTCAAAATGGACTTTTACGACGCCTTTCGTAAGAAATGCGACGAGCTGAGGAACGCCGGACGCCATGTTGTTGTTCTCGGAGATGTCAATACTGCGCACAGGTTGGGACCAATACGCCATACCAACAACGCGCACACAAACAGTTTCGCTCAACCATACCCTGATCCCAACACTAACCCTATGTTGCCTGTGTTGTAGCAGTATGAAATGGCAGAGAGAAAGATAGCGACATCCCCACGCAAACTAGGAGAAGTGTTTGTGTCACTCGTAAAATTTAACGATCACACATACATGCGCATACTCACGCATACGTTCACACACACTGCCACACGCCCTCTCTAACGCTTGCTCATTACATCCACATGCACCTCCAACTCATACCCATGCACTCGCTTCAGGCCCATGGACATTCACGACCCAAAGCGCCTTTGCAAAGCGTCGGGATTTCTTCCGATCGAGCGCGAGTGGATGGACAAGTTCATGGAGGAGAGCGGGTGAGAAAATGATGGCTGAGGTCGTCGGGTATAACAGCTTCTTGCGGCAGTGTTGCGATTTCGGTTCACCCACCACCAACCCACACACACGCACACACATACTCTCTGTCTTTCTTGTCGAGTCCACGGACACAGCACAGCGCCCAAGACACTGAATCCTCTAGTTCTCACGCACTCGCTTCCTCTCGCCCTCTCTCTCTGTCTCTCAGATTTGTTGACAGCTTTCGCCACTTTCATCCGGATGAAGCCAACCGTTACACCTTCTGGGACACACGCACACAGCAACGGCCCCTCAACCACGGGTGGCGCATAGACTACATTCTCGTCGATTCGCAATATATGCGCGACGAAGCGGCCGATGCAGACATTCTGTCCAAGGTGATGGGAAGCGACCACTGTCCAATCACGCTCAAATTAAAGTGCGACGCCGTCACTCGCGACGCCAAAACGCCCCTTCCCTCGCTCTGCAGCAAGAACGCCAACGCCTATAAAACGAAACGAGAGACGCACAAACAGACGAGCGTGAGCGCGTTTTTCGCAAAGCAAATCGCAAGCGTTAAGTCCAAGATCGAGGCGGACGCCGAAGCCCTTGTGGAGGCAACGTACGTGACGGTTCCAACAGTTGCAAATGTGGCGCCAAATGCGATCGCGGACGCTAGCAACGCCGTTGTCCATGCTGCGTTGAAAAAGGAGCAGAAACAGGCGATTGTTTTTATAATAGACGACGCGGAGTATGTGCAAAAAGTGTCTTCGGACAAGCGGGATGCTGCGACTGCCGCTGCCGTGGGCGTCGTGAACACGGTGAATGCCACGGATGATACTCAGGTTCCAACAGTTGCAAATGTGGCGCCAAATGCGATCGCGGACGCTAGCAACGCCGTTGTCCATGCTGCGTTGAAAAAGGAGCAGAAACAGGCGATTGTTTTTATAATAGACGACGCGGAGTATGTGCAAAAAGTGTCTTCGGACAAGCGGGATGCTGCGACTGCCGCTGCCGTGGGCGTCGTGAACACGGTGAATGCCACGGATGATACTCAGGTCAGCGCTGAGATTAAGCAAGAAGATGTGCGTGAAGAAGTGCAATCGGGCAACCGAAGTGTGGCGCCTGCGTCTTGTTCGTCTGGCACCGAACGTGCCGCCGCTGGCACGAAGCGCAGTGCTTTTGATGCATTGATGCCCGCTTCGCAGCCGCCCGCAAAGAGACGAAAATGAAACCATGTGCAAATACAGACCCCCCCCCCCCCCCCCTCCCCACGCATGTACTATGTTCATTCCTCCGCCGACAGAAAGCATCAGTGGGATGGATGCACTCCTCGCGACGCCAACAGGAGTGAGTGAATGTATATATGTGTGTCGGTCATTGTGATAGACCAAGACTCTTGTAGCACTTGTTGATGGAAAGAAACAAAACAACCTGTACATTATACCAATATCAACGGCAACAGGACTGTGTGAATGTAGATGTGTGTGTCGGTCTTATGATAGCCCAATACTGGCAAGGCTCTTGTAGCACTTGTTGATGGAAAAAAACAAAAACAACCTGTACATTATACCAATATCAACGGACGAGAAAACAAAGGCAACGGCGCGCGCGTAATGATAAGACGGAAACAGAAACGGCCAGCGTTCAGTGCAAGAGCGTGTGTGCATGTATGTGTGTGTGTGTGTATGTATGTGTGTGCGTGTGCACGCATCGTGAATGCAGCAAGGTGTGTGGTACGTGCAAACACACAGCCCGCAGCGTGCGCGCAATCTCATTGTTGTTGTTGTTGTGGTTGTTGCGGGCCCACTTTCAGGACCGGCGGCACGTCTTGATGATCCACGATGCCTCTCCCTCCTCTGCACGCCCATTATCAATTAACAATAGCACAGCAGCACATACGCACATAATAGCGATTAAGCATTAGCATTCATATTGAACGGTGTGCGAGCAATCCGAGGCCAGTAGAGTCCACGGGCATGCGCGGTCAGAAACCACGTGAATGAGCATAACCCTAACCCCAACCCTGTCCCATTACCCATACAAATATGGATTTCACTCTCTGGTATGAGGGAACAGGCAGATCCACACACACACACACACACACAAAAACAACACACTTCTGAGGCTTTGATTGGAATAATGCGCGGTAAGGACCAACGCATAGGAGTAATGCATCACACACATCATTCGAATGTCTGTTGAAGGGTGTTTATCTCACCTGGATTGCGGAGAAAACCGCCGCCATACGCATAAATCTTCCCTTCCTTTGCATCAAAATATCCGTCGCCGCAGTCATATGTGCCCACGGGGATCTTTTGGGATTGTCCAGCATTTGTAAGTTGACTTTGACCTGATTGATAATAAAGAGTGTCACGCATTCCATAAACAGTTGGATTGGGAGGGACGATAGGTTTAGCACACAGGCAGGCGCGTACCAGTGCATCCAACCACTTCTTATCTTATAGATGTGCCATGCTAAGAAAGTTTGGACCGAGCGCTCCGTGGAAACAGTTCACCACTTTTGAAGAGCTGTAGATGTAGAACTCAGACTCACCTGCGGGTTTGAGACCGTTAATGCGCTCGGAATAGAATCGCCTGTCGTCCTCCGTGCAGTAATCCCACTCTTTTTCCTCATACTGAAGGCCATCAGCGTACGTGTACGACCCCTGCAGGACATACATACACATACACACGCGCACACACACACTCACAACAATCAGTCTCTCGACGAAGGAGAATGACACTAACCAGAGGCGAGTTTGTTTACGATCACATGCATCCATAGCTTGTACAGCAAGTACACTGCGGACTGCTGGTTGACTGCCACTAACCCCAGTAGCGACCCCTTCATCCCATTCGGCTTCAAATCGACCGCCGTTTGCAAAGTGTAGGACGCCGTGGCCATGGAACCTGCATGCATGTCATGCCAGGGACAGGGACAGACACGATCATCAAGTCAATATACACAGTACCGCAGTCAGGGGGAAAGCGCACAATCACAGCAAATTGCGCCACTCACTGTCCATCTTTCAAGTGGCCCTTGTACTTCGTTCCGGTCGGGAATGCATACTCTCCGACACCCTCGAGGCTGAGAAGAGGTATGCAATAATTAATGCATATGAGTTTCCAAACAAGAGTTGTAACAAGCGCGCCTTCCAAGTTGATTGACACATACCGTCCGTTCTTACGCTCTCCAACGTAGTTGCTTCCAGTATATTCCATTGTGTTGAGTTGTGAAAGGAAGTCGACGGTTGTGAAAACTAAATGCTTTGAATCTAATCTATTATTCTTGCACTTGATCTTGCAGTTTGGATGTTTCAGAGTGGTGGCTATGGAAACAAAATGGACGTCACATAATGACACCACTATGGTAGTGATGTCACTATGTAATGAGATGTTGCATACGTCATTACACTCTCGGATTATCCCCCACACCCACACACGATAGAGCACTGAAAATAAATAACAGTCCATAGTAATTCTATAGTGAAATATTTTACAAATAACGCATGGTTTTTGTTTTGTTGACTGTTTTGGTGTGTGTGTGTGTGTGTGTGTGTGTGCATGTGTCTGTGATGCCACAGCATCTTACTCTCTCTCTCTCTCTCTCTCTCTTTGTTCTTTCTTACATTTAACAGGATGTATTTTACTCTGAACTCTGTGTGTAGAAACTCCCCTTTGTGCGTGTTTTGTCTCACCTTACGAAAATGCCGGTGGGTTTTGATGATGATGTTATGTTATTCATGATAATCGTGGGTTGGGTGGGGTATGTTGCTCCCATCATTTGGAAGATTTATTACATGACAGACGGCGCGTCAAGTGTGTCCTTATAGTGTAAATTTAGCTGTTTTGAATGGTTGCCACGACTCAAATTGCAGTCCATCTGTCGTGTATTCTTGTAGATTTTTGTGTGGTTGTTGATGGAAGCTTCAGATAGACTTGGAACGCCATTCACTCGTGTTTAAGTTAGAGCGTGTAAAGCGATGCGTTCTGGTGTTTTCTGTTACATGCACAATGAGCTCTGTCGACTTTGTACCGAGATTAAGATTATTGTGTGCAAAAATGGTGTTCTCTGTGATGATGAACCTGCAGGCCTACCACTCAAACTACAACGAGCTCACGGATGTGCGGCTGTTGGGGAACATGTCGTTGCTCCCCATCAAGTCGCAGTTCAAGGGCCCCGCTCCGTCTGCCCCCCGTGGTGCGTATCGTCTTTGTTTGAGTCTGCTTTTGGAAGTGATAAGGCAGTCTGCGTGGTCCCGGTGTTTTATCAAAGCTATCTCGCATGTGTGTGCGTGATCTGCTTTTTCGTATGCGAACACACGCCTGCCACTCCTGTTGTGATATTTCATTTGTATATAGATGTGTTGTGTGTTTGTGTTTTGTGTGGCATCCAACCACAACATGCCAACAATTTTCCATTATCTTCCTTCCTTGCGGTCATTCGAAATCACCCGACAAACTGCGTCTGCAAAAATGTAACAACAACGTAAAACACACACACACAACAAACATACACACAACGATCGAATTTCAAAACACGGCCACGCAGACTCGAAGGATCCCGATATTGTGGACGAGGCGCTCCTTTACTTTAAGGCGAACGTGTTTTTCAAGAACTTTGATATCAAGGGACCCGCCGATCGCGTACTTGTGTACCTGACGCTGTTTACGTCGGAGGCACTCGGCCGCCTAGTCAAGTGCAACACGAAGAACGAGGGACTCAAGGCAATGAACTCGCTCGCTCTGGAGAACTTTGCCATCCCCGGGGACAAGAACTTCCCCATCAACTCGCTGTACTCGTCCCCGACTGACCGCGCACAGGCCGGTGCGTTTTGTGTTGCATGCATGCATCGGGATGGTGCTTCTTTTTTTGCTTTTTGGCACGATATTGCTAGAATTTGTTTGTCATCTTGTTGTGTGCGCGTGTCTATGGTGGGTGGGGTGGGGTGGGGGGGGAGTGCATGCACAACTTGTGGATGAAGTTGACATTTCGTGTGTGTTTGTGTGTTTCTATTTGCTTTTGTTTGTCATTGTGGTTTGTGTTGCGTTGCAAGTGAATCCCGTCTGTTTATCGGTTGTGTGGATGTGGGTGTGTTTATATATAGCCTGTGCGTCGTTGGCACTGGCCAATATCTTATTACCACTAATCACGATCGTCAGCATGGCGGCGTGCGATGTTGACATCAACATTCGAACTTACTTGTGTTGTCTTGGCTGTGTGTATGTCTCGGTGAATTTGCTCTCTGAAACGAGAGAGAGAGAGAACGAGCGTTTGTTGGTGTGTGCAATTGTTTGTGAAACACACACTCTGATGCGTTCGTTTGGTCTTTTTTGTCTTTGCAGACACAATGCGACAGTACTTTCTCCAGCTGAGGCAGGAGCTCGGTGTGCGCCTGGTCGACCTCGTCCTTGCTGGCGACAAGCAGAATAAGGTGCGTGTGTGCGCGTTGTGTGTGTTTGAGTGCCGAGTGGATACATCAATCATCAACGGCTGATGCTTTGTCGATTTGCGGTGATGTCTATTGGGTGTCGTGTCTTGCGCCGGCACCGCACGACCAGAGATCATATTCTTTGTGTGCGTGCGTGCGTGAGCGTGTGTGTGTGTGTTAGTGGAAGTGTGCGCAATGTGCGCCCTTGTCATTTGTGCGCGAGTCTCTACTGACTTGGTTCCCGGTTTCCTTCCTGTATGTGTCATTGTCTTCTTTCCGTCTGTTGTTTTGTGTTGTGTTGTGTTGTGTGTTGTTTTGTGTGTTGTTACTGGCGCAGTGGTGGACTTGCTTTGTCAAGCGTCGCTTCATGAACAAGTCGCTCGATGGCAAGTAAAGCGCAAAATGAATGCCGCGCTTTCTTCAGTCGTCATCGCCGATTCGCTCTCCTCTTTGTATATGAATGAACACTCTCACCTTCTATCTCTTTCTTTGTCTCTTTTCCCAATTGATTTGCATCGTGCTGTGGGAATGTTAAGAAGAAAAGAAACGGGCATTGCGTCCTCGCATCTAGTATTTTGGTTCATTGCGGAGTCAAGGACTGATGTTTGGGTGTCTATAGTGTGCGTGTTCTGAATGAGGGCCACACTTACGCCGTTACTCAATCAGTGCGACACAGACATGGATTGGATACTGGCGCGTATGCATAGCGAATTGCAACAGCCAATGAGTTGCACGACGAGCCTCCATGGCGCAATCCAATCAAAAAAACAATGTGTAATATAAGTAGATTGGGAAAAGGGATCCCATATCATTGTTGTTGTGTTTGGCCAATTTGACGCAAGCAGGTCAACTGTGCGTGTCTGTGTCCAACCACACCAGCGCATGCTAATCTAATCTATCGAGCCGATCATTCGCGTGCACCGAGTGACCTCGGCTGGGCGGGCAATGTCGGTCGCTTCACACGCTCCCTGATACAGTGCGCGGCGGCGGCAACTCCCGGCCAATCTCGTCAATTTCGTCGAGAAGTGCGTCCATGTCGCCATTGGTCACGTTCGGGTTTGAAATGACCATTCTAAAAAAGTTTGGCATGTCGCCGAGTGGCTGGAAACCAACCATCGCAGTCCCGCGCGCCTGCATCCGGGCCTTGATCAAGGGCGCAACAGTGTGCAGAGCAACACGCCGCTCGTATGTGTCGGGAAGGCATCGAATGTGGGCCGGTTCGTACCAAAAACAAACATTTGTAAACTGCGGGCGATCAACAACAAGGCGAAATCCGCCCGTTGCGTCTGTGCCCACGCGACGACGAAGGCTGTGGCGATGCCGGCATCAACGGCGAAGAGAAGAAAATACAAAGAGAGGGGGGGGGGAGGGGACACATGAAGGAGAGTTCGAGAAGTTGTTAGCTGTTGACTCAAATACTCATTATCATAGTAGCATGCGTGCCTCTTCATATTGCACGGAACAACGGAGGTACATGCATAGACCAGTCTGAGACATAGAGATGGAGGCGGGGAACGGAGAGGGACAAATGAGACAACTGAGGCAAAGAAGAAGAATGACGCAGTGCATGCGGTCGACGCACCTTTCCACCAGATAAGCCGCGCGATCAAACGCAGCGTCGACGATTGCGGCGTAACCGTCGTCCCCGCGCGCCTTCCACGCTAGCCACAGCTTAAATGCATCCACTTTGCGCCCGCATTGCAACGCCTTGTCGCCAGTGTCAAACTCTCCGTTTTTCTGAGAATTATAATGAAAATAGCACAATTACAACCGCGAATGAATGCGTGTTCATTCCAGTGCTATTAATGGATGTGTGCATAAACATGCCAAGTTCTGCCACGCGACGACAGCACAAACATACACACACACACACACACACCTTGTCGGTTTGAAAGAGATACTGCGCCTTCATCGAATTGCACGCCTTTAGAATGCCGTCCTCCCGCAACAACACGGCCGAGCATTGCAGCGGCACACCGAGCATCTTGTGCGGGTTCCAGGTCAGTGAATCCGCCCTACTTATTCCGGTCATCAGGGCGCGGTGTCGGCTGCTCAGAAGGACACTACCACCCCACGCCCCCTACAGAACAAGCGCAGCAGATAAGTAGATAATCATAACAACAGGTGGGGCGTCGAAACGACACGTGACATGCGCATGCAGCATGAAATAGAGGCGAGATACGGTCTGAGGGAGCGTTGCGTCAAATGCGGGACAGAGAGAGATGAAATATGAAAGACCACCTTCCTCTCCCTCCCACAACGTGCAATCAAGCAGACAATCACAGATACACAAGCAAAAACACGGCGGTGTACCCACATCAACATGCATCCACGCTTCATGGCGTTCGCAAATGTCCGCAATCGCATCGAGAGGGTCGAATGCCCCCAACACAGTCGTCCCGCTGGTTGCGTTGACAAAAAACGGGCGCAGCCCTTCGTTCTCTGCCGCTGCCATCTTTTTCTCGAGATCAAAAGGGTCCATCCTTCCCTTCGCATCGCATTCAACCGCTATGACGGCATCCGTCCCAAATCCGAGAATGGCGGCCGCCTTCTGCACAGAGTAGTGACATTGCGTGGACGCAAATGCAACGAGGTTTGGTGCCGCCGCTAGTCCCCTTTTCTTCGTTTCTGGACATGCTTTGTGCCGCGCGGCCTGCATCGCGTACAGATTCGACACGGAACCCCCTGGGGAGAATATTCCGTCGCCGGTCTCCACGGGAAGGCCTGATATTGCGCGCATCTTTGCAAGTACGGTTGACTCGACTAGAGTAAATGCTGGGGCGACTTCATACGTGTACATGCTCGCATTAAGCGCACACGTGACCCATTCTCCAACCAAAGCAACGACATCCGTGCCTGCAAACAGCTGGTTGTAGAAGCGTGGGTGCTGCGTCTGCACGCTGTACTTGATGGCGTCGTCGATGTCGGCGAGGATTGCGGACAAGGGAGATGGACGCGACGATATACCGAGGTGCATTATATCCGCCAGCTCACTCGGCTCTTTAAAATTCACAACGGGCTTGCTGCGGTCCGTGCATCCCAACACGTAATCTGAGAGCACCGTCGATACGGCGCGCAAAAATGCACCGAGCGCTTCCTTCGGGGTTCCGTCACGTTGACGCAGATCTGAACGACAAGTGCCGGAGGAGGAGGGGTATGGGCGTTGACAGATACCCATAATAAGTAATAGTGGCACATGAATACATGTTTCAACCCGGCCCAAAAGCATTCCAAAAGTCCTGCATCTCACCGTTAGCGAAAACATTGTCAAACTTTGCGGCATCGAATCCCGCGCCAGGTGACGATTTGCAAGGCGTCGCGGCCGAGGCAGCGGTCGAGACAGATCTTTCGCCTTCCTTCGCGACGGCGGGCGGATTAGGCGGCATTTGTGTGTGTATGTCTGGCAGTAAGATGCGGTGCGATTCCAAGAGAGACGGACGGAGAACAGCGGCAGTTTTCATCAGCCTTAAGCTCGACATCGAAACATGAAGGCAGCACAAGATAAATGTGAGTAATATTACCAGTGGTGATGACAAAAGAATAATTTGAATTTGCTGTCACCGCTTCATAACTGTTCCTTTACAATGTGCGCGTGGCTCGTACATTTGTGCACATATGGGGCATGTGCGTGTACAAAAAGTGAATTGAATCGGTGTGCGCATAATGCCAACAAACGACACGACACGCACGACCCATGTGAGTCAGCGGAGACGACGAGCCCACACCAGTGAGTATGACATACCTCTTCTGCGCACTCTGGGATAAGAAGATATATTTGTATATAGAGCATATACAAGCGCTTAAAATTAAGCCAATAATCAAAGTAATTATCCACAATAAGTAGGATAATGAATGCAGTGCGATTGGCGCAGTTGACCGGGATCGTAAGTCAGGCCGACCAATCACAGCCAAGGCACATAGCGTCATCAGCCGACGGGTGATGGTGAGTAACAAGGCCACGCACAGCGTTGTAACGCACAACACAAACATAATATTGAGCATCCCTCAGAGCAGAGAGCAAACAATAGAGCACTGTGGACTCATAAGAACTCATAATATTGCATACCAACCCACCAGGGAGACACAAGAAGTAGCGGTGTTTAATTGATTTTTCTGGATTTGCGACAAAGCGCAGCAGACAACGAAGGCAGACGCAAAAACAAAAGCGCAGTTTGGCGACAGAATTGGACATATTTGTGTTTTGTTCAACACAATAGGAAGACACGAAGCAAACTCATCATCCATCATATCTCCATAGCGGAGAGTGACAGCACAGCAGCCCCAGGGAATGGTCCATGTGGTTCATGTGGTGACTTGGGCTAGCGAATCAACGAGAGAGACGGAGAGAGACACGGAGAAACATTCTGCGAGTGTATGTGCGTGCGTGAGTGTGTGTGTGTGTATGTGTGACAGGATGTGCTCTCATCCCATCTCATCTCAGCAGAGCACAAGGGCAAGAGCTGCACGACAGCAACGACGCCCGCGGCCTCATCATCATCATCAGTCAAATGCATCCGTGTCCATGGGCATCACGTGGCCTTTAATGAACTCGACGGCCTGCTCAATCTCAGTAAACACGCTGTTGTTCGCGGGGGGGGGGGAGGGGGAAGCAATGAACAAGGGCGTTAATCAGCACAGGGGCAGCAGCAGTACGCACAGTGTGTGTGAATCAAGAGGGCACAAACTTGCACACAACAAGCGACGACCACAACTATCAAAAGACGAAGATGCACACTTGCACAGCCCCCTTTGGAAGAAGACGGAAAAGGGCAAAAGAAACGCAATACTCACTCTACGTTGGCGGCGCTCACTGGGCGCAGTTTTGACAGCGCGTTGTCCAGAAGTGACGCCATTTCCGCCGCTGACATTTGCTCCCCCTCACCGGGTTCAGCACACGACTGCACAATGCACAGGCGGGGCATTCGCATCAATTAGTATTATTACAACTATTGCAACAGACCACACGCATGTGTGGAAAAAGAACATTCGGTTGGGCGTCAGAGTGTGTGTTATATATGTGTTATGTGAGAGGGCATGTCGGCGTATGTGTCATATGTGTGTCGTGTGAGTATGCGCATCGTGTGTGAATCCACATGCACAACCGACCTTGATCTGAAGGACGAGGGCAACACAGTGTGAAATGAGATCGTGCAGCCTGTTCGACTCCTTTGATTCGACAGCGTCTCCCCTGCACAGACACACGCGTGCATGCAAAAGGCAATCAGCGAATGATACCGGGAGGGGGTTGCGTCATGCACAAGTCATGGCGCACATCAGCACGAACATACACACACACACATACCAACACAACACACCAAACAAGCAAGAGCGCACAATCCCCTTGAACCCACTTTGTAATGGCCTTGCCCTTGTTTGCGACAACTCGCTCGGCCGCAATCTTCGCCCTCCGCTCATTGACCAAGCTGCGCGCTTGGTGCGTCGACTCCGCCGATACCCGCGACACGCTCGTCTCCGAAAGAATAGAGTGGAATTGGCTGCCTCCTGGTTGCAATGAAGAGTCACGTCCCAGGGGCTGCACACAAAAAAACAACAACAACAGCAATAGCACAAAAACAACATAAAAACACAAAAAGATTAACAAAAAAGCAGAAAGAAGTAAGAAGGAAGCAATCTCGAGGACAAATTGCAAATACAGCAATCAAAAGCAATGCCGCACGAAGGTTGCACCGTCCATGAGACTACACACACATTCAGACACACACACAGAGACACACCTCCGTCTTTGGCTGCGGTCGGAGTCCCATCAGCGTCGGTTTGAGCGCCCGATTAACCTCGTCGAGCTGCACAACAACCCAAGAGTAATGCTGCTGAAATGACGCAGTGATGCCGTCAACGCCTCGAAGGGCAATCTGGGGCGGTGATATGTGTTGCGAGTTTGTTGATCATGTTGTTGTTGTGTTGGAGAGGGAAGGGAGGGAGGGATTCTATGTTGAGCACGACATCAGAGACCTTCAGCAGCATACACCAATCAAAACATATAGGATTCAAGTCAGTGTCTTGGGCGCCATATGCCATGGGCGCCACATGTGCCCATTGAACGAGAGAAGACAGGGGGTGTGGATGAAGGCAGAAGAGAGGTCTGACCGTTTGTTCGGCGTCGTGGTTAAGCGCCTTGAGCTGCTCGACAAGCAATCGTTTAATGCCCAATATCTTTGATAACCGTGCCTGGAATCAGGTATTTATAAGGAGGGAGAATGAGTGAGATTGTGCGAGAGATAGAACGGGTGAGTTTGAATCAGTGATGGAGAATGAGTGAGAGTGAGTGAGAGATGGAAGCGTGCTATAATAACAGAAAAGGGAATGCGATAATAGACTAATTACATCGCCTCGGATTGCATTTGTGGGTTATGCACAACGCTATTCTGCACGTGACCCCTGTATGCCATCCCACAGCCGGACAATGCCCACAAAAGTAAAACAAACACAGTCACATGCACAAACACGGGCTCACACGCACAACCAGCCCAAAAACCAGTCAATGCACAAAAAGCGGTTCAGTGTCAACGACGCACCAGCAGACGGAGATCTTCGTGCGAGTAACCGTGACTGTGGTCCGACTTGCGCAATGCGCTTCCCATGCGCTCAATTGCACCGCCCGCGGGTGTTTTTAGTGGTGAGAGCCCGACGCCGACCCCACTGTCCGGTTGGAGGGCGCGTTGTATGAGCTTGCGTGCAGGCCGCTCCGTGGAGAAGGCGGGATGCACCGACTGCCCCGCCTGGAACAGTGCCTGGGCCTGCGAATTTCAAAGCGACAGAGGGACAACGGTGTGCGGTAAGCATGCATCATGGTTGTGCCTCCACAGATTGTGTCAAAACAAAAGGCATAAGGGCAAGACGGATTCTGAACATGCAGACATGCACATGCTATAATCCAAAAAAGTCGCACATCAAAGCACACACACACACACACCATTGAATTTGGGGTCTGCTGTACAGAGTTTGCGCCCATTTTCCTTGGGGTGCCAGAGTGGGCACCCAGTCCAGCAGAGTGCATCGCGTGATGATGGGGCCCCGACGCAATCGGCCGCGGCGTGCGGGGGAACTGAGCGTAGGCCGGTCCGAGTCCAATCCCGCGCTTCCGCAAGAGCGCCGCTGCTGGCATGGACTCAAATGCGCCGTGTGCCTGTGCATGGTTGTTGTGCGTTTGGAAGATGCATTTAGAGGCGTGTGTGTGTGTGTGTGTGTGTGTGTGTGTGTGTGTGTGTGTGTGTGTGTGTGTGTGTG
>CALSCR010003993.1:0-42460 GCA_943704495.1 Pigoraptor chileana | reverse complement strand
GGGGGGTATGGCCGTGGGTGGATGTGATGGTCGCACCGGCGTTTCATTGAACGAGACACTCTGTCGGAATGTTCGCCACACACCACCATGTCGTGGAGAACGCCCACCAACGCCTGCACTTCTACAACATGTGCATGAATGGCCACGGACGCATCGCAAAACCAATGGCGTCTCCAAACAGCCCGTGCCTGCAACGTGTCGCTGTGATGATCACTCGGCAATAGGCATCCAAATTACGCGCGAATGTGTTGGTTGTCGTGAGACCCCACAAACGCATCTAGAATCTCCCAGAACTTCATAGCTGCGGGAGCGTCGAGATGGCGCTTAGTTCGGTTGATCTGCATGTGGCACGCGCACAATGCATAGACATACATACATGGGAGAGTAAGTATGTGAGTGTGCTTTATGTGTATGTGTTTGTAGCACTGTATTACAGAGACAGTGAGCTGCATGGTGTGCACATTTGTGCGCAGTGCGCAAACACACACAAATACGGCTGCAACACCCACCGTGAGGATGGACACATCCCACTTTTTGATGTTAGGATCGACCGGCGCGTCTTCGAATTTGAGATGGAAGCCCTTAACTGCGCGAGAAATAGACGAGCATTCAGCCTCAGCTCAGCCGCTTGTTGGGCCGAAGCCCTCCACGGCTATGCAAAATGTGTGCACATGCAGATGACAGACACTGCGATGATGTCCACGACTGATTGGCGGAGGACAAGGGCACACACCATTTGCGAATATATCGACGGGGTTCTCCCAGGGCCAGTTTTTGAACTGCCACAGCGGGCCCTGCGCAAATACGGCAATCACGCGGTTCCTGCACTCCACACAACATTAACTCGAAATTCAGATGTGCAGCAGAGTTATGGTAACGTGGGGCATTGCGCTGTTCTTACTGCCTTCCCGATAGCCAAGAGCTCTCCACATCCCAAGCACACGCGCTTGCGAGCAAACATGAGGATGCCGCACACTCACACACACACATACACACACACCAATCAGACTTTGACAAGCGCGTGATTGCGTCGATGATCTGGTAGCGGATGGTCTCTTTGCCACCACCGCCGGGGATCTGACGCACGCGGTCGATGATGACATCATTTTGTCGCTTTGCACCGGCCTTTCGCTTATCGTCCGCACTGACATACCTAGAGGACGCAAGAGAGGAGTTCAGCATACGTGCCCAACAGCAGCTTCCGAGCCAACATACAAGCCCTGCAGCGTACAAAACCATGACTGACGAGCGCCCACTTATGATCCTCAAGAAAGTCCTTTGCGTTGAGCATCGTGATGAGCGCGTTTGCGGCTGCGGGAATAATGATGATGGGAATGCCTGCGGAAGGACGAATCGGAATCAAGCACACACAGAAGCTAAGCGCAGGCCCAGCCACATATCTCCGTTGCAATGCAGAGCAGTGTCTGTGCATAAAGGTGATTCATGGCGCGCGGTTCTAGCGCACAGGCACAGACACCAACCCCGTCGTGCGGGCGGCTGCGGTGCAGGGGCGGGCGGCTGTGCGCGTGAGGACGGGGGCTGCGTTGGTCGGACCGGCGCTGGTGCCGCCCGCTGCGGCTGCGGCTGTGGCTGCGGCTGCGGCTTGGGCGTCGGCGCCGGGCCGAGCAGAGAACCCCCAGTATCGATCTTGAACTGGGCCATGTCCGTCGCCCGGATGACATCGCGCAGGGGGTCAGGGGCACGGGCATCGTACCGATTGTATCCCGGCTGGTCGCGCCTCACGCCCTGCTGTGCCTGTGGCTGCGGTGCGGCGGCGGGTGGGACGGCGGGCCGGCGGTGCGCCTCGTCCTTCTTCTTAATATCTTCCATTATGTCAAGAACAATCGCAAATGACTGTTTACACACGCGAGTCGACAATGAAAGAAAGAAGATGACAAACGTGTTATTCCATATGTAGGCAAGGGAACGAGCCGAGGCTTCAGCGGCAGCCTGTCAGCAAACCAAGTGCAAACAGCAGCCTCATAACAAGGCCCCATGCCCTGTGCACAAATGAAATATAGCAGTCCGGTCGTCCAGTCAACAGCAAACAGGAGCGTGTGAATTGGCAGTCGGCGCACCTTATTTGGTGCGTGCAAGACAGAGTGCCGCGTGCGCAGACGACGCTCTCGGCTCACAATCTCCGCGACGGCGTCATCCAAAGGAGCGCCAAGAGTTGTCGATGACCTGCATATTGTGCCACACACAACACAATAAAATCAGAGCAATGCAACGCCTTTTACGGCAGATGTGCTGGCACATGCGCATCTGCAGGTCACATATAGTAACTTTACACTCACGTGAGCGGCGCACCAGACAAGTCCATCGCGGAGGAGCTGCCAGCGTCTACTGCAGCTGCATCCACACGCGCTCGCTTAGCGTCCGGCCGCGTGGCATCTTCAAGCGAGTGCTTACCTGAGATTCAAAGTGGCGCATAGTCCAGTATTCAGGAACGAATAAGCGCAGGGCAGACACGAATTGCAGGGATCACATCTTACTAGAACGGATCAACACACCCGCTGCCGCAACATGTTCCGGGGGAGGAATGTATACTGTTGGGTCGATCTTGGAGGATGTCTGGGTCTCTCCCTTCAGAAAGGATAGGAGGTCGCGCCTGTCGGGGAGCGAGACGACGGCCACTTGCGCCTGGGACCCCGCAGCAACGTACTGCGGATGCGGCAGCGTGGCGTTTTGAAGAAAGAAAAGCAGCGCCTCGAGCGTATAGAGGCCACCAAGCGCGGACTTGTAGTTAGTCTGCACGCTCTTGGGCCACGCCACATCACCAAACACGACGCGGTCTCCATCCTGGACAATGGGCCTGTTTTGCGACGAGAATTCGCGCAGTTTGAGAAGGGGATCCGCCATGATGATTGGAATATACGGACACGGTCACGCCGGGTGCGCATGCACCGAGTGCGTCTTAGCCCAAGCCCAAAGGATGAGGCGTCACTAGTCCAGCGAACTGCGACAGAAATCCAATGCAACCACCGAAGAGGTGATGACGGAAAATATGTCCCTCATAAAAACAAACAAACGAAGCACAAACGAACACAATCTTTCAACCCGTTATCAATCTAGACATGCAAGTAGGTATATTGTGTGTTTGAGGGTGCTGGTTTGACAATAATCTACAGCCCGATTTCGAGGCCATTTACTGGACGCCATTTACCACAGCTGTGCAGGCTTCCTTCCTCAAAGTCCATTCCCCGACACATTAGATTGTGATATGCAGTCGATTTGTCCACCAAAAAGGCCAACCGCCACATTAAAACCGCCGAGCCGATTCGTCACATCAGCTGCGCGCCATATGACAATTGCCCGGCAGGTCCACTTGCACCTCACTGCATCCCCGTCGAAACCGAGACAATCAGCAGATGGAGACGTTCGATTTAACAGAGGCAACCAGAGATACAAGAGGGCACTCACAGCTCAAATGGATTGTGGTTGTTGAGGGTGTCTCTGGTATTAGCGTGAGCGTGTGCGCGCAGCAAAGATGGCGTCAGGTGGGATTTTGTTTTTGCATGCTGTGCTACTCACCCTCCTCAAGCGATATTATTGGTGGGATCACTTGCAGGTTCGTTTACAGTGGATTGTATGAACAGTTTTGTGATGCCACTCTAAGCGCCGCATTGATATTTATCATCCTACAGGTTTCACATTTGGAGCGCCAGGTGCGTTGTCGATCTTCTCTGATAATTTTCATTATGCTGTGAATTTATTGCGCCGCGATTGTTCTTGTGTCTCTGTGCGACAATTCTTCATCGATTATATAACTAATGGCGTCCTTTTGTGCAGGGGGCGGTGCACAGCCCTCCTTTGGGACTCCTGCGGCCCAGGGTGGTGCCGCTCCTTCTCTATTTGGAGGGGGCGGTGCGGGCGGCTTTTCTTTTGGGCAACAGGCAGCGGGGGGTGTCCCACAGCAGCAGCAGCAGCCCCAACAGTTTGGGTTTGGAACGAGCAAGCCCGCCGGGGGCACAACATTCGGTGGTGCGGGTGGCCAGGCCCAACCGCAGGCTGCCGGCGCTTCCTTGTTTGGCGCAGCGGGAGCCGGGGCTGGGGCCGGGGCGCCGACTATGTTTGGGGGTGCCGCCGGCATGGGCGCGCAGCAGAAGCCCGCTGCCGGTGCATCGATGTTTGGAGCGCCGGCGCCGGCCACTGGCGGGACTGGGGCATCCATGTTTGGCGCTGGTGGTGCGGCCACTGGCGGGACTGGGGCATCCATGTTTGGCGCTGGTGGTACCTCTGGTGGTGCGGCCGCTGGCGGGACTGGGGCATCCATGTTTGGCGCTGGTAGTGCCTCTGGTGGTGCGGCCACTGGCGGGGCAGGGGCATCCATGTTTGGCGCTGGTGGTGCGGCCACTGGCGGGACTGGGGCATCCATGTTTGGTGGGGGCAGTGGCGCGCCCGCAGGTGGAGCATCGTTGTTCGGCGCCAAGCCCGCCGCAACCACAGGCGCCGCACCGGGAAACAGTCTCTTTGGTGCGCCGTCTGCCCAGGGTGGCGCGGGTACAGCGGGTGCTGCGGGGTCCATGTTTGGAGCGCCGAGTGCGGGTGCTCCGAAACCGGCTGCACCGATGTTTGGGACTGGCGCCGCACCCTCGCTGTCGAGCGCGTCGACCATGTTTGGGCAGCAAGCATCGTCTGGGAGCGCACCAGCGCCAACTGCGGCCGCAACCGGGGCTGGTCTCTTCGGTGCGCAGGCCGGTGGTGCGGGGGCGGCGGCCACTAAGCCCGCAGCCCCGGGCGCAAGCCTGTTTGGGGCATCTGCTGCGCCTGCATCCGCGCCTCCCGCCACTGCAACCGGTGGAGGGCCTGCGCCTGGCACGTCGTTGTTTTCTGCGGCGGGCGGTGCGTCAACAGGGACGCCGACCACGGGGACGCCGACCACAGGGGGGCTGTTTGGCGCTGCGGGTGCGGCCAAGCCAGGAACTGGTGGCACTGCAGCAGGAGGTCTTTTCGGGGCTGCGGGGGCAGGGGCGACGTCGACTCCCGCGGGACTTACACTTGGGAGCACAACGCAGGGTGCAGCAGCCGCTGGAACGCCGGGGGCTGACACGGCCGATCCCAAGAAGGTCCGATTCGCTGTTGGTGAAGAAAAGACACCCGGACAGGGGTGGGTGTTTGTTTGTGCATCGATGCGCGGAGTTTATGTCGCTGTTCTTTTGTGTTGTGGGTGCAAATGGTTTGCTGAGCGATGGGTACGTCGTTTGCATCCACAGAGAGGGTCGAGCACAGGCGCCGCGCCAGTTTCCGTCGGATATCAAGGGCAACACTCTCGAAGACATTATCAACAAGTGGAATGCCGAACTGAGCACGCATCTCAACACATTTACTCGCCAGGCGATTGACATTGGCAAGTGGGACCGCACCCTCGTGGAAAACGGCGAGAAGGTAGGAATCGGTGCGGTGGCAGCTGGCTGTCGGCAGTGTATCGTCCTCTTTTTAACGCACAAAGCGTTTTGTGTGGCACAAATCTGTGCACATGCAGATTCTGGAGCTGCACGCAGAGGTGGAGCGCGTGGCGGTCGCACAGCAGGAACTGGGGGAGAGCGTTGAGTTTGTTGGAACACAGCAGGACGAGCTGTCTCGTTTGCTCACCAGCCTCGAGGAGGCCGTCGACGTGGAGTATGCCCGCAGCCGCGACACGCCTCACGACCGTGAACGAGAGCGAGCGTAAGTGTCACATGCCGTGTGTGTATGTGTATGGGCACATGTTTTGTGTTTGTGTGTCGCGCGTATTTCTGTATTTATGATTGCACTGATAATCGCTCACGTGACGTGTGACAAATGCTCTTTTGTCACACCTGCGCATCACCAGACACCACCAAGCGGCTGAGATTGACAGACAGCTGAATGCGATGGGCGACAGCCTCAGAGATATGATTGGGACTCTCAACAAGGCCGGGGGAAACAACGTGCAAGACGACGATCCGGTGTGTGGTTGCGTCTCATGCTCGATCTTTTCTAAACTGTGCCAATGTGCTTGATGCTTGTTGTTTATCAGCTTTTTGTGAGCTAATTCGAGCATGCTTGGTCTGGCTAAATTGCAGGTACGACAAATTGTCAAGATTCTCAACGCCCACCTGAACTCCCTCCAGTGGATTGATCAGCATGCCCAGGCACTGCAGGGGAAGATCACCGACATCAACCGATTGTCCCACGCGCGCTTGCGGGATCAGGAGCGGATGTCAAAGCGCCGATTCGACGGCTACTGATGGGTTGTTGCAATGAAATTGCCGACAGGGATAATGGCATGGCTGATAATCGATGCTTCATGTGCATAGTATGTGCAGATAGAACTCTGTTTGTATTTACACATCCCAAGACCAGCCGAAGTGAAGCTCGCGCCTCGCTCCACAAAACAGGCACAGAGTAAACGATATACAGCACGCACGCGCACGCAATACACAATTAATAGGTGTAACAAGCAAAGAGGTTCTAATACTCCTTGAAGGGATCGATTCCGGAATTATCGTACTCTGCAGCGCGGGCGCGGACAGCCGCGACGCGGGGATTCATGACGGCGAACCAGACAGGCGGAACGAGAGCCATGAGCAGCATGCCTGCGTATCCCGTGGGCATCTGCGGGGACGCAGTAAACGACCGGAGGATCTGGTATCTGCGACCGGCCGACGCATGGTGGTCAGAGTGGCGCTGCAGCTTGAAGAGAAAGTAGTTCGTAATGCGGTGTCCAGCATTCCAGCTGTGCATGGGTGTCACGCGGACGTAGTCGGGGCGAGCGGCCGCGTCCACAGAGGGCTTTGGGGCGCGGACGAGGCCGTAGTGCTCAATGTAGTTGATGACCTCAAGGAGACTGAACGCAAGGAAGCTTTGCACAGCGAAAAAGGCTACGCCTGCGGCACCCGCGGTGGCACCCACGGCAGCGGCGACGGCAACGGACGAGAGCGCGCCGATGAGGACTTGGTTGCGCAGAGACCACTCAGAGTGCCCCTTCTTGGCGAGGCGCACACGCTCGATCTCCCATGCACTCGTAAAGCTGTCGGGAACGCAGCGAAGCCAGAAGCTGTAGAAAGTCTCCCCGAGGCGGGACGTGGCGGGGTCGTTCGGCGTGCTGACGCGCTTGTGATGCCCGAGCAGATGCTCAGTGTAGAAGTGGCCGTAGCAGACAGTGGCCAGGGCGGTGCGGCCAAGAGCAGGCTCGAGCGTGCCGGGCTTGTGGATGAGCTCATGGGCGACGTTGATACCGAGCCCTCCACAGATGCCGACAGCCGTTGCGGCGCCAATAAGCTCAAGTAGGGTCATGTCGTTGTTGCCAATAAACCAGCAGCTCCAAAATACGAGCGCAACCTGCATGGGTACCCACACCCACGTAACCAGGCGAAAACTCAGCTTTTTCTCCAGCATCTTCTCTTGCTCCTTCGTTGGATTGTAATCGTCGAGTCCAATAATAATATCGAGCAGAGGAATGATGACAAATGCAAGCGCAAAGGTCATGTAGTTGTACCAGCCGCCCCAGACGAGACCGAGGGCCGAGAGTAGAAATGGCAGATACCCGCACAGGTAAGGCAGCGCGCTATGGGCAAGGAAGGGCACTGGCCGCACAGCCTTGTTTGAATCTGCCTGAGCATTCGTTGACATCTCATTCACCGGGACGACCGGCGTCTCCATTGTGTTGTTTGGTGCCATCTTTGTTGGTACTAATCAAGAGCGCCACACGAAATTTCTTGTTGGAGAAAGCTGTTGTATCGGAGCGAGCTTTTTATACCTGTGCGATTCCATGGGCGCAGCCGTCAGACACACTGTGACGCTGTGAGATGGAACTCCCGCCATTGTGATTCCGTCGGTGCAACTCAGTGTGCTTGCTGTTGATCTCGCCGTGTCGCCGTGCGTGCGGGCGGAACGTGTGCCGTTGGTGTCCGTCGGAAGGGTCTCTGATTGGCTGGTGCCTTGCGGCCTGTCCAATCACAGACGCTTCCGTGGAGTGACGATTACTCGACACACTGAGCCGTCACAGCCGTCGGCGCGCCACTACACTACTGCCGGCGCCACTACTGACTGTTACATACAGATATTGGCATGCCAACTGAAAAAATACACCAACGGCACGGCAGACGGAAAATTTATTTTAGACAAACACATATAAATGCGCCCACCGACACAGACGTCGACATACACACATGCGTAGACAGAAACAGGCATGCACAAGTCACGGACTGAGCGGCCGTATGAACATCACAGGCGTGATAATTTCTATTGCGATGATTGCGATGAAGTAAATCTATCAACGCCGGTCGGCGGTTCCAAAACAAAATTGCAGATCGGCCAACGGTCGGTCGCTCGCATCACGATTATTCTGCCTGTAAAAAAATTACGAGAAATATATAAGTGTGTGCGGTACAGCAGAGTGAATGATGCTGTCGCATCGAACGATCGCAGTCGTCATGATGGAAATTAGGAGAACTCCGAGCAGCTACGCAATTGGCCCGGCTGTAACTAGCAGCCCTCCGTTACAAAAATGAGGCTCATTTTGCGTTCGCAGTCGCTGACCACAGCAGGCTGCCGGTCACGCGTGCCATCATGGCTGCCATCAGTAAACCAGTCGGTCGAATGTAGCAGCCCGGCAGGAGCTGGCAGGCAGTGCCGGCACTGAAGCCGCGAGCCAGTTGAATGCACTGAGCGGGCCGCAGCTCAATCCCTTTAATACATACACCTACCCACAACATCGGCTTCGCTACTGGTCTCTTGTGCCGCTGTCGGCAGCCTTCAGTGAACCACTTATCCGGTCGTGCCGGTGGCCCATCACCACTGAATGCCAACTACCCCGGATGACTGGCCAATGATGAGTAAACGCGCCAAAAATCCGTGCGGACTCGATAATGTGCAACTACCCCAAACGAGCTGGGCATTTAGAGGGTATCTCAATTTAACGCAGCCGGGTGAGGTGGCGCCATCCTCCAAACACAAGCGCGTAACTTTTTCACTGGTCGATGTAAGACGTTGTCTGCACTTGATCCACACATCCATCCATCTTTTCATCGACCATCCAAGGACAATCATCTATGGCGTGGTCCCATCCATCCTTCTCGTGAAGGCGGCGTCGTGCGTATCTGTAAAAAGAGCTTGCTTGCCCTTGACAAACAAGACGGGAAGCACAGGCATCCGCTCTATTGACTTGCACAAACTGGCAACGGGCAGACACATACAACTGCGTGTGATGAGTGCAGCAAGAGTAGCACGCCGCCTGACAGGGCATTAAGAAGCGCAACAGCTGCCGTGGCGCATCCACTGCGCTGTCTGCGCCATTAGAATGATGTCTGGTGTGCGGGGGCGGACTGATGGCGATGGGCCGCGGGACGCACTGATGTCCGCTACTGCAGCCTCGGCCGACTGCCCAGCCGCCGACATGCAGATGGAAGCCAACGGCGACCCCACAGACCACGAAAGCGAACGTCCGGCAAAGCGCGCACGCATTGATTCGACGGCATCCTCAACGGCTGTGGCGCCCCCTGCTGCGCATGCTGGCAGTGATGTTGCGCCTGTCGACTCGGCGAATGTGCGAGATCGCGTTCTGGAGGTGAAGCGGACCGCCTTGGAGCGGCTGCGCGCTTCGTTTGAGAGCCGCCTGCGCGAACTATACTATCTTGAAAATTTCGACAACTTGCTGGAGATCGGAACATGGAAGCGGGACGGCGATGTGCGTCTGCACGAATTTGTTGGCGCTAACTTGAAGCGGCTTGACAATGGCGCCGAGTGGACTGACGCCCCGACGTCTTTGGTGGCGACTGTTACTGCCGACGCCGTCGCATTGGCAACCCCAATACGTCCGTCTGCTTCACCGGCCGTGCGGGCGGCGCAACTGGAGACCAGGCATCCATTGAACGGCGCTGGGATGGGTGCTGCTGTTCCTGGCGGTGCAATTGTGGTCACACCTGAGGCGCGCAGACGAGACATTGCCTTGACGCTGACTGCGATTCGAAATGACGAGCTTGGCGGGGAGGATATAGAGGAGCGGGCGCGAAAGGAGGCTCGCGTGCTGCAGCGTGTGGCTGAACTCAAGCGGGAGGGGTTGTGGTCGCAGAAGCGGCTGCCCAAACTGCACGAGCCCGTGCGTGCGAAGGCGCACTGGGACTATCTTTTGGAGGAGATGCAGTGGCTGGCGAATGATTTTGCACAGGAGCGTAAGTGGAAGCGTGCGCTCGCAGTCAAGACGGGCCGCGCCGTCATGCGCCACTTTCAGGAGAAGGCGACGCGCGAGGACCGCAAGCAGAAGGAGGACGCACTTCGCATGCGGAAGCTTGCCGCACAAGTTGCGCGGGAGGTGCGCCGTTTCTGGGCGGATCTTGGTCGGGTGCTTTTGTACAAGCGTCAGACGCTCATGGAGGAGCAGCGGCAACTTGCGATTGGGCAGCAGCTCGAGTCGCTTGTGGGAGAGACGGAGCGATATTCGACGCTGCTGGCACAGGGGCTGCAGAGCTCTGGGGTTGCATCGTTAGCAAGAACTGTGCTCGTGGGCGCAGGCGCTGCCGACCGGGACGGGGGCCCCAAGGACGGCGCGGAGGCCACGGAATCCATGGTCGTGGATGCCGAATTTGTGCCTCCATCATCCGACGACGATGCGGAGGAGGACATGGAAGACACGATTGCGGAGCAGGAAAAGGCGGAGGGTGGGGAGGACCACTATGCCGAAATCAGCGCTCTTGAAAAGGAAGGCGAAATGCCCCTGGAAGAGCTTCTCGCAATGTACGGCTACGTGCAGGCGGACGGCGCAAACGGCAGCCCTCCTGATGGCGATGGGGATGCTAGAAATGACGACGCCAGCGACCGCATGTCAGTTGACGACGCAGAGGAGGCAGGCGCCACGGCCAATGTGGCGCAGACTGTCCATGTGGCTCCCGCGGCCGCCATGCAGTCCGCAAGTGCAGATGGGTCTGCCGTGGACCGCGACCGACACACACTCGCCCGTGTCGGTGCAGATGCGGCATCGCGCGAGGACCTCTCGGTCGAAGGGCACAAATACAATGGGGGTGATGGTGAAGGCGATAGAAGTGGTGATGATGGAGACAAAAGTGGCGACAGCGACAGCGGGGCTGATGATGATGATGATGGTGAGGATGATGATGAGGATGATGATGACGATGATGATGACGACAGCATGGCCGGCAATGACGACGATGTGGGCGCGGCCGCTGGGCATGACAGTCTGCAGGCGCTAATGTGCGGGGAGGGTAGTGCGAGCGCTGGTGTGGCGGGTGCCGCTGCGGGTGGCGCCTCATCAATGGGAGGTGAGCAGGCGCTGAACGACGCTGCAGAAGCGGCCATGAGCATCCAACCCACCGGAAACACGCTCTCGACCACTGCCGTCCGCACAAAAGTGCCCTTTCTGCTGCGCTATTCCCTCCGCGAATACCAGCACGTTGGGCTCGAGTGGCTTGTCACCATGTACGAGAAGGGGCTCAACGGAATTCTCGCGGATGAGGTTAGCGTCTCGTGTTGGTACATGTGGTGTGTTGGTCTTTTGTGTTTATTGCACTCTTGTGTAGCCCAGGGGAGTGTGATATTTTGGCAGTTTACAACTGCGACATGATTGATATGTTGAAACGGCAGTGTTCTCGCAGCAACTTGCGCCTTGCTTGTTGTTTCAAGCACTGACTCGTGTCGTTGCATGCAATTGCAGATGGGTCTTGGGAAAACGATACAGACAATATCGCTACTTGCACACCTTGCGTGCGAGAAGGGTGTGTGGGGCCCTCACCTCGTCATTGTGCCGACGAGCGTGATGCTCAACTGGGAGATGGAGTTTAAGAAGTGGTGTCCTGGCTTTAAGATCCTCATCTACTATGGCAGCGCGAAGGAGCGCAAGCTGAAGCGGACGGGGTGGACCAAGCCAAATGCATTCCACGTCTGCATCACATCGTATCGACTCGCGACGCAGGACCACGCGGCGTTCCGGCGGATGCGCTGGCACTACATTGTGCTTGACGAGGCGCACAACATCAAAAATTTTAAGTCGCAGCGGTGGCAGACGCTACTGAACTTCAATTCAGTGCGACGGCTGTTACTTACGGGCACGCCGCTGCAGAACAACCTCATGGAGCTGTGGTCACTGATGCACTTTCTGATGCCGGGTGTCTTTCAGTCACACACTGAGTTTCGCGACTGGTTTGCGAATCCGGTGACGAGCATGATTGAGGGCAACACGGAGGTCAACGAGGGCGTCATCCGCCGCTTGCACAAGGTCCTTCGCCCATTTCTCCTCCGACGCACAAAGAGCGAGGTTGAGCAGCAAATGCCGCAAAAGTACGAACACGTGGTCACGTGCCGCCTGTCAAAACGTCAGCGGTTCTTGTACGACGACTTCATGTCGCGAGCGGCGACTCGCGATATGCTGTCAAGCGGCAATTTTCTCGGGATCATCAACGTGCTCATGCAGCTGCGGAAGGTGTGCAACCATCCAGACATGTTTGAAACGCGCCCCATTGTCTCGCCGCTCGTCCTCCCCGGCATCGCCCTCTCGACCGCATCGGCGGCAGCGCGCGCAACAGAGTATGACCCTTTTGTGGACCTTGACTTGCTCTCGCTCAACCTCTGTCTTGCACACTGGTCGTCTGCTCCGTCGGCGTACGCTGCAAGGAGAACGCTTGAGTTGTCGCCCGGTGACGCCTCGTTCTCGCCGGATGTTGTATCTGCTTGGCCGGATGAGCTAATTGCGGCAACGCCCGTGTCCACGGAGGAGCTTGGCGCATTGTCCCCCGCGACGCTTGCAGTCCTCGTGCAGTCAAAGGAGGCGTCGGTGGTGCGATGGAACAGTTTGCGGCGCGAACGCCTCGGGAGACTTGCGCGTGTCAGCGCGGGTCGTGCCGGTCGTCCTGTGCTTGTCGACCACGACCTGATGTCATCTTTGCTGCTCCCTTTGAGGCCGGCGGATGGTGTTAGTGCCTTGGCTGCCGGTTCTCGCCACTTTCTGTCGTATTGCGACGCACTGCATGATATGGTGAAGGCCCCGTCGCAGAGGGGCGATGAAATGAAGCCTGTGCTCTCGCGCTTTGTCCTGCACGTGGCGCCAGCAACGTCGCCCACCGTTCAGCTGCGGGTCAGTCGGCCGGGGTCCCTTGCTCGTAACGCCGAAAGGATGGTCGAGGCGCTTGGACAGCGTGCACGCTCGCCCGCGGAGGATGCATCCCATGTTGTTGAGAGTGCAATGAGCACGCAATTTCCGGAGCGACGGCTGATACAGTACGACTGCGGGAAGCTGCAGACTCTGGACCGCCTGCTGCGTGACCTCAAGGGCGGCACGCATCGCTGTCTCATATTCACACAGATGACCCGTATGCTCGACATTCTGGAGCAGTTTTTGGCATTCCACGGGCATACGTATCTTCGGCTGGACGGCTCGACGCGGATTGAAACGCGAC
Organism: Pigoraptor chileana; assembly: GCA_943704495.1. Lineage (NCBI taxonomy): Eukaryota > Filasterea > Ministeriida > Capsasporidae > Pigoraptor > Pigoraptor chileana. Next base: position 29,090 of record CALSCR010003993.1, on the reverse strand, counting down.
AGGCGCTGATGGACCGGTTCAACCGGGACCGCAAGATATTCTGCTTTATTCTGTCGACGCGCAGTGGCGGCATTGGCGTGAACCTCACCGGCGCAGACACGGTCATTTTTTACGACAGTGATTGGAATCCCACCATGGATGCACAGGTGAGTCCCCTCTCCCCCACTCTGCTTCTATGTTCACGGTCATGCGATTTCTTTGTCTCGCCTCATTAATCGGCATGATTGGAATTTTGCGTCATGCGTTGTTTTGTGCCACGATTAGTTTGCACGCTCACACTCTAACCATACGCACTACCTGTTTGCCTCGTGTTGTGTGTAATCAGGCCCAGGACCGTGCCCACCGCATTGGACAGACGCGCGATGTGCACATTTACCGCCTGATCAGTGAACGCACGGTGGAGGAGAACATCCTCAAAAAGGCAAATCAGAAGCGGCTGCTGGACGACGTGGTCATCAAGGGCGGCGGTTTCACGACCGAGTTTTTCAAGGCGGTGGACGTACGTGACCTGTTTGGAGAGGAAGGCGGATCCGTCATTGGTACTGGCCCGGCGTCCGCGACGGCACCTGCGGCAGACCTCACGCAGCAGCAGTTGGAGCGCGCGCTGGCGGAGACAGAGGATGCCCAGGACGTTGAGGCCGGGCGGCTGCTCAGGCGCGAGCAGGCACAAGAGGAGTCTGAGTTTAGCGAGGAACAGCCACCCCCGGATGCAGAGACCGTAAACGCTGAGGGCGGTGATCCTTCTGGCGACGGCCAGGTGGTCTCACGTGCGGCCGCCGAGATTGACGCCATGGTGAGCCGCCTTCGCCCCGTTCAGCGGTATGGCCTGCGCGTGTTGGAGGGTGTGGACACTGGGAGTATTGCGGAGGGTCAGCACCGCGAGCAGAAGGAACGCGCCGCCGCTCAGTCTCGAAAGCGCCGACACGACGATGCTGACAACGGCGATGGGCCGGATGGCGGAAGTGGGCCGGGGGGAGACGGCGGTAGTGGCGGTGCAGGTGGTGGTGGTGGTGGTGGTGCCGGTGGTGGTGGTCATCCTCCAAGGGGTGGTGGCGGCGCCAGCGGAGGCCATAGCAGTAAAGGCGGTGGTGGGGGCGGGTATGGCGGAGTCGACGGTGCGGGCCGTGGTGCCACTGGGGCCGGTGACAGCGGGGATGCCGCGGGTGGGGACGGGGCTGGGGCTGGGGCCGGTGCGGGCAATGGGCACGCGCATGCGCTGCACGATAATGACGTGGCCGTATCGGACGACGAGCTCGTGTTTGTGCATGGCTTTGGCGCTTCCGATGCCGGAAAGGACGGTCTCGTCCTTGCGTTTGATGGAAGCGTGCGCACTTGGATGCCGCCGACGCCGCCTGAAACGGACGAGCCGTTTGTGGACTTTGCACTTCTGTCGATGTACCGCCTTGCCATGTTGGAGGCAAAACTGAGGGATGCCCCGTCGCTCAAAAAGTGGCGCAAGCAGCAAGCACGTGCTGCTGCAGAGGCAAGGGAGCGCGCGGTGCAAGAGGCCAAATCGCGGAAGCGGAAGGGCGGCGTTCTCGACAAGCAGGCAAAGCGGGCGCGTGTGGATGGGGTGGCATCTGTGGGTGCGATAGTGTCTGGCATTCTCGGGGAAGCCGATGTGGACGACGATTTGGTCATTCTGGGTAAGAAAGGAAAGGGAGACCGGCGCAAGGGGAAGGGCGCCGCTGCCGCAGAGCGCGAGCAGCAGCTGCAACGTGAGCGTGAGGAGGCTGCAAGTGCGCGTCGCGAGGCCCTCCTCGGCAAGAACAAGGCGGGTCGCAAGAAGGCTGGGGGCGCCGCCACCACATTGCTGTCACGTGATGGCGGCCAGTGGCGCGCGGATGAGGACTGGGCTCTGCTGCGGGCCATCCGGGTGTTTGGTGTCCGCAGCGCGTTCAATTGGGCGCTCTTGGCCGAGCACGTGAATGGCATTTGTCGTCCGTGGGGCCGCCAGCGATCCCCCGCCCAGTGCAGGGAGCGTTATCTCAGCGTTATCTTGCCGCGCGAGGAAGGCAAGACAGTGATTGAGGCGCCGCCAGTGCCCGCGCCGCCGCAGAAGAAGAAGGGCAAAGGCGACCCGGTGCCTCCCCCACCCCCGCACCGCCCCATTGTCCTCGATGCCCAAAAGGGAAAGCCCCGCCCCCACAATGCGGGTCAGCTCCATGCGGCGGACGCTGGCCGCGCGTGTCGCTCCCTCTTTCTCTCCCTCTTCGAGTCGATCCAGCGCATTGGATCGCAACGAAAACTGCTCCGTCCCACCGCACTCTCGGGCGGGCCCATACAGGCGCATTCGTCGCACGATCGCGCGGCGCAAATTGCAGGATTTGATGGAAAGAAAAACATGGCAAACCCTGTCGATATCGTCGCTGCACAGGCCAATCGTGTGCGCACTACGTTGGGTGGCGACGCGAGTGCGGGAAGTGGCGCGGGTGGCGGATCCTCTATGATTGTTGGCGGTGGATTGCAGCCAATACCTTTGGTGGGTACAACCGCAAATTTTTTTCTGTGTCTATTTTGCGCATGCGTATGTATGTGTTTGTTGTCCCTGGTGCGTGCTCCAGTTGTAGCGTATTATGACTGCTTTTTGAATGGCATTTGCCTTTGGTTTCTCGTTCTCTCAGACAAACGCGCTCAAGGTTCATCACCTGTCTGGCGCGGGTGGTGGCGGCCAGCGGTGGCCTGCATTTCCTGGAGTCGGAGTCAAAGCGACTGTTGCACAACCCATTGAGGTGGTCGGGGGATCGCCTCTTTCGCGCGCACCGGGGCAGGCGGGCCAGGCACAGACCCAGGCGCCGACTCAGGCGCAGGGGCCACAAGCGCAGGGGCACGTGGCGGGCGTTCAGAGGCCAGGGGCTGTCGCTGGGGGTGCGGCGGCGGCGGCTGCAGCGGCGGCGGCGGCGGCGGCCAAAGGTATGTGGGGCTATGAGTGTGCATGCGTCACAGCACGTATGTGGTGTGCAGGATCATGGTAGGGTGTGCATTGCGCCTCTGCTGGGCCCAGGCTGACTTGCAGCCGCTTCCCACTTTGTCAGCTGGAAGCATTGTCGTCAAAACACAGAGCGGCAACCAGCCGTCGCGTCTGGCGCAGATCAACCAGCGGATGCAAGGCCACGTGCAGGTGTGTGGTGTGCAGGTTGTGTGGCTGTTGTGTGCTGCTCTTGCCTGGCTTGTCTGCGCGTCTGTGTCCAATTGCGCCGTCTTGCACTGGCTGCCGCATGTGTGGCTGCGGTGTAGTCGTGCAACAAACACCCACGCCGACACGGGCCCTGTTTGTCGTTGGCTGCGGTGATTGATTGATCCTGTTTCCTGCTGTGCCTGTTCCTTTCTTCCAGACGGGTGCTCCGCCGAGGGGCGCATCTCAGGCGATGGGGCGCGGCGGCGACCTCAAATCCCCTCCGTCAAAGGGGCGTGGGGGCCGGCGGCCTACGGGCCCGCCAGGGCCTGCCAAGGTGTGTTGGCTGTGCAAGTGTAGTGGGAGTTGTGCTCTTTCTTGCTTCGTGAGTGCGTCGCTCGGTTGTCCACGTGCTAGTTGTTCTGCGCTGACTGTCTCTGTACCCCTCATATACGCAGGGTATGCCTCCCCAACTTTCTATGGGCCACGTGGGAGGTGAGCGTGCTTAATTTTATTTAATTAGATCGCCATGCATGTATCGCAATGCCTTGACTGACTGGCATACGCTCATACATCCCCTTGTGCACACCCACACACGCACACACACACTCGCACACGCAGCGCGTCCCATGTCGCAGATGGCACATGCTCCGCGGCCCAACCTCGGCGGCCTGCCAAAGCCCGTGGGCTCGATGAGTCCGTACACGCCAACGCCCCCGGGGTCCGCGCTGCGCCCCCCGCACCCCCCGTCGGCCGTGGCGGCCCAGGCGGCTGCGTCGAATACCAGCGCCGTGATGAACGCCATACTCGCCCGCGTCGACATTGACGAGGCGTCCAAGTTTGAGCTTGTTAAGCAGGCATTCAAGATGGACGGCGGTGTTGCGGGATCCGGCAGCGGATGAGCCGCGCAGTCGTGTGGGGTTCGCTCGTGCGTTTATGGCTCCCAGTGAAAATGTGGGACTCAGTGCCCTAGGCCCTCTCCTCTGTCCATGAAACTAAATTTAGTGCGGTTGTTGTTGTTGCGCACGTGTGTGCGCTCTGATTATAAGTTGTAAATTACTGGTCTGTTGCGGACATACAGGACTTGTATAAGTGCAAACAAACAAATCTTTTTTTAACAAAGAACAAATTGCACTAATCTGAACAATTTTCCGTTTTGGACTACAACGTAGTTTCAAAACTAACATGTTGTGAGCGCACTGATTTCTACAGATTGGTCTTACAATTTTCATTCGAAGCCCAATTGTGGGGGGATAGATTCAGAGAGCACACACCCGCCCCACGTTTTTGCAATGCAGACTCAGACCCAACGCCATATATACATGAGATTCAAAAAACGGTAATGAAGACACAACGCGAGCGCACGTTGAAACACAGAAGAAGAGAGCACGCAATGATCTGGTGGCTTTTTTTGTCGACTGTCGCGCGCAGTCACAGGGGTGGTGCTCACTTCCAGTCTCCGCGAATCTTGGTCTCCTGAGCGTCCTGCACAGCAGCGCAGAGGGGGCAGCAGCACACGGTGCAGCACATGCCGCAGAATCCCTGCTGGATGCCGTACGCCTGCTGGACCTTCTGGCGGAGCATGCACTCGCCAACCAGGGGAATGCAGCACGAGGCAAAGCAGACGAGCCAGTCGAACCCGCCCTTGTTGGCGGCGGCAGCGGCGCCCTTGCCCGCGGCGCAGGGGAAGCAGCACCACGTGAACATGCACACGCCGCAGTCATCGCAGCAGCTGCAGAGTCCCTTGCTGTACTCGCCGGTCGCCATGTTTGCGGATTTGGGCTTTTCGCGGTTTGGTGCGGAGAGGCGGTGATGTTGTGAGAGATGAGCTCAAAGAAATTTCGTGTGAAGAGGGGAAGGTATTTATTCCAAACGTGCGCGCGCGCGCGTGTGTGTGTCTGCGTGTGTGTGTGTGTGTGTGTGTGTGTGTACTGAGAGCGTGTGATTGTGTAGTAGTTGTATGAGTCCCCGCAACGAATACAAAAATGCCAAATTTCTACTTAATAGCCATGCCCTTACAACAATTCACATCGCCCACGCACTGCTCATTATGGGAACTTACTGACAAATAAAAACGAGATTAATCGAGTCACCCAAATAAACATCTGTACTATTTCGCAGCACAAGTTTCTCTGATACTGAACCGATATCCAACCCACGGCGACGCAGGATATTTTGTGGGCCACCTAGGATCGGTGTGGCTGACCAATGGCGTTGCAGATTGGCGTGTGTTTGCGAATGTGGCTGTGACACTAAACTTAGTACTACTGCTGCTGCCGTCTCATTATGAGAATTCATTATGAGAACTCATTATGAGAATTCATTATTGTGAGTGAGGAACGATCTAAATATAGCCCCAGAGATCTATTAATAAATTAATCACGTGATATAAGTGTTGAAAATGTGAAGCACGCACCGCCTGTGACGTGAGGATGCTCAAAACACGTCACGAATAAACAGCACGTGATCACCGTTTCGTGTAACTAGGCCGATGTTACTATAACACCTGGCAGATACAGAAAGTGTGAGCGTCAATCAATGCTCGGGGACGAATAAACAAGACCACGTCCCGAGGGAGTCGTCTCTTGCCTAAGTTCACACTTGAAAGGATCACTCTTGAGAACACCCGGTTCAGTTTCGCAATTATCGTTTAAGATAACAAATCCGTGAAATGGTCGTGAGGCCATTGCCCCTTGTTGTGGAGGATGGGTGCCCCTGTGTAAATGTGCTCTGATGACACTGTCATGTGTGTGTGTGTGTGTGTGTCTGTGTCTGTGCCTGTGTATGTGAGTGTGTGGATGTGTTTGTATGCCGTGTGTGTGTGTGGTCCATGTGACTGCACGGGCACCACTGTCCTCGACGCGTCGGAGAAATTCATTCAGTCACCTCCACACTACCAAAGGGGCCCCTTGACTTCACCCTCCCATTGGAATAAGTGCTTTTTTTGTTTAATTGCCCACACCACGCGCCTGCCGCCGCTCTTACTCTGGCGTCGGTTCGGGGGCAGCGGCCGGAGCTGTGGTTGCAGCAGTGGTTGGAGCATCAACAGGCGGCTCGACTTCCTCGGTGACAGAGTCTCCGCCGGCGCTTGGAGGACGCTGCAGCTCGGGGGTCTTTGCGCGGCGGAGTGACAGCGACCTTCGCCTTCCCATGCTCTTGATGAGGATCTGTTGGGGGTGTAGAGAATGAAGAAACGACAAGGATCAATCATCAAATCACACAACAACGAAAGACTAATAAATTAAAACAGAAGCATGTGCTGAGGCAAAGGTAATTATTGCAAGCATAAACCCACGAGTGTACTGAGGCGAGTTATTGTCTTGACGGCATCTTCCACTTCCTGGTCTGTCACATCGATGAGCCCCTGGCAGTTCTCCTCAAACGTGGGCACGGGATTCGCGCCGTCCTGCGTCACCCACGGGTGCTCCTGTTGTGTGTGGGAGTGAGAGTGGGATGGTGTGCGTGTGTGACGGGAAGGCGCAAAGGCAAAGCAAAACAGCTCTCAGACAACAGACATGTATCGCCCATCACTAACACAAAACATGTCACGAACAAAGTACCGACTTCAGTTGGATTGAAACGACAACAACACAACAACAGCAACTGTGAAATAAACAAACCTTGATCTCTGCAATCGACGCGCGCGTGTGTGGATCTTTATCGAGCATTCGGTGGAACAGATCCTTCAGGCGGGGATCTATCGCCCGCGTCTTTGGAAACGGCAACCTATACGAGATGAGGCAAGGGCGCAAGAAGACAAGACAAGACAGCAGCAAAGAGGAAGAATACAAGAAAACGAACAGAGAGATTGGAGTGGAATGCCACAACGTAATGTTCACAGAACAATAGGGTGCGCCATGGCGTCATTCAAATCGGAGCAAAAATCGGAAGGGTAAGTGCCACAAACAGCAAACAGCACGAGGGACATGGGCAAAACCAAACGAGCATCCACACAGAGCATCCACACAGAGCTTTCACACAGAGCATCAAGGGCACGCGGGGGACATCAAAAGCAACTACAGATTTGCGGCCGTTGGTACTCTTCCGTCCGGATCTTTTCGTAGAGTTCGATAATGTTTGCCGACACCCACGGGCAACGGCCAAATACAAAACAGTAAAGGGTGATGCCCATTGCCCAGATGTCAACACTGCGCCCGCTGTACGAGCCGATGGCAGCTGTGGGGGCAGAGACAGAGACAGCGACAACCACGACAACAATACAAAGTGAGACATAAACAACCCAACCGCAGACGTGCAGACAGACATGCAGTGACGAGAGATGATGCCGTGTGCAGCCTTGCACAACAATATAACATACACACGGATGGGCGATTCATGGGCTTATTTCCGACGAAGTGTGCGGCGGCAGCACGATCGGTGAAGTTGGGGAGTAACAACAAGACGTAACAACAACAACAACAACAACAACAACAACAACAACAAGACCCACTGCTGACAGTCTCCGGAGCCATGAACGCGGGGCTGCCAGCTGTTTTCGTGAGTGAGTCGTCCTCGCCCTCGCACATGTGGCTCACTCCGAAATCGGTCATTTTAATAATGCCGTCGTCGGAGAGGAGCAAATTGCCTGGCTTGATATCCCTGTGGATGATGCGCTGGAAGTGCACTGTGGCATCAAAACAACCCAGCAAACAAACAAACAAACAAACAAACAAACAAACAAACAAACAAACAAACAAACAAACAAACAAAAACAAACAGATTCACAGCGACAACAATGAGTGTCAGTCCTTGTGGAATGCAAGCTAAGTCCACGTATGGGTCACGTCAATGCAGCAAAGAGAGAGAGAGCACCGCCACTTGGCAATGAAAGACACCATCATCCCGACTCCAGGAGACAGCGAGGAGTGTCATTGTTTTGTGCCGTCCACAACAAATTTGGAAAACACAGAAAACGGAATGCCGGGAATTGTTATTTTGTGCAGTAAGCCGACTGAGGGCAAGCGTGGTCGCACACAGAGACGTCGAGTGGGGTCGTGGAACGGCTGAACAAGGGCAGCACATGATGCATCATCACCCACAATATTCGATTCCCAGCACGAGTTCGACAAAGTATCTGCGGGCAAGGTCCTCTGGAAAGGGATCGGCGGTCTTGACTTCCTTGATCTCCATTATGGCGCCCTTCTCGACAAGCTCAAACACTGCGGCCATGGCAATACGCATCGTGCGAGTCAGTTAAGTGCTGAGGCACACGAAAGCACACACAAAAATTCACAAAACGCATGACAATGTATTGATACACACACTCTCACACGAACACACACATACCCAAGTACAGATTGTCCTCCTTCTGGTCGTCAATGACCTCAACCAACTTGACGATGTTTGGATGGTCGAGTTTCTTGAGTATGGCGATTTCCCTGCGCACGTCCATGAGTGGATCGGCACCTCCGGGTCCGGGGCGACCGACAGGGCCCTTCCGCCGCAGTCGCTTCTTCGAGAGAATTTTGACGGCCTGCAAACAGCAGAGCATTCCACCGCCGTATGCACGGCAGAAGAGACGCGATATATGCGTGCGGTTGTGTGTGTGTGTGTGTGTGTGTGTGTGTTTGTGTGCGTGAGTGTTTAACGTCAGCACAATTTACAATCAAGGCCACGCAAGTCCATTATTCAACTCCATAATATGCGTGCAGTGCGGCAGTAAGCCACTGAACTGGTAGTTTAGTCTTTTCTAAGCACTCTGAAGCACATACACACACACACACACAGACGCACACATATACACACACATACATAAACACATACAGGACCCACGTGGCGCATTCCAGTATTGTTGTCGATGGCCAGGCGAACGAGGCCAAAGGCGCCCCGACCAAGCTCATTATAAAGCGTGTATTGGTTTAATATTTCGCAGTCGTCGTCCGCCGTCTCGATGCGTTTGATCTGTGTCGTTTCGACCGTCTTGTTGCCTGTTCCCGGACGACGCGAGAGCTGTGGCGAAAAAAAGGGCTTGGTCTTGCCATCGAGCGACACCGGGGGGCGGTCATTGACAGACAGCGCACGGCTGCGCTTCTGGCGCTCTTTGGCTCGCGCATCCGAAGAGGGGAGATTGGTGTCCTGGCGGAGAAGCGCCTGTCGCTGCAGCGAGAACTTGGACTGCTGGAATATTTGAAGACGCCGCGTTTCTTTTAGTGTGTGCATCTCAACCCCAAGAGTGGCCAATTGCAGTCAACTGAATACGTAAAGAAAACAAATGTATGTGCCCATCGGTCGCCATCCCCCTCCCCGAACAACAAAGAACAGTGCGACAAGAAGCATATAGTGTGTAGAAATATTGCAAGCGGGAACTATATCAGGCTGCTGCCACCCAACCAGCGAGCTGCGTGCGAAAACACCGCCAGCATGCGATAATCGGGCGGGTCACATGCTCCATGCGCAACTGACCTGAGGGGCAGACTGCGTTAGGCGGTCCATCCGCGACGACTCGGGGGTGTGCATGTCCGACGATAACCCCTCGACGGCCTCTGACTCGCTGGACTCGCCATACCTGTCCCCCTCCCCGGCCTCCACTGCCACCTCAGCGGGCGCACTTTCAGCCATTTTGACTCGGGACGTTAGGTTGCAACGGGCAGTGCAATGGCAATGCGGATTGGATACTCAATGAATGTTAGCCTCGCAGGCCTCAACGCGCACAGCAGCAGTCGCAGATGCGAACGTATGCCTCACGCGCAAAAACTGTTGCACTTTTTCAAACTTCAATTTGCAAACTGAGCAGCTGAAATGTGTCGCTTGCTTTGAACTAAGAACAGTGTGAGGAATGGCTCCAAGTATAATAAAGAAATCAGCTCTGCTTGTTGATAGTGTCGAAGAACGACATGACGCACATACATTACTCTGAGTGACGCATACGCACACACACACAGTCGCACACACACACACACGCACACGCACGTACACACACGCACGCACATGCACGCACACGCACGCACTCAAAGTGCGATAGGATCCGTCTTGACAACAACAAGATTTAACCTCACTCTCGCTTACATTCGTTCCAGTAGTTACGAGATCTCGCAAATGCATTTGTACTTTTCCAATTTGTTTACTGTGAGAACTACCTCGTCACAGGACTCGAGTGACCATAAGTCCGTACATACACACACACACAAACACACACAAGCACACGCATCCCCCACGCACCGCCAGCAACTAACACTCATCCTCATCATGCGCGCTCAATGCAGACGGCAATGCCCATTCCCCCGCCAATACAAAGCGCCGCAACACCCCGACGCGCGCCCCGCCGCTGCATCTCGTGCACCAACGAGACAACAACGCGCGCTCCGGATGCGCCAATGGGATGGCCAAGGGCAATCGCGCCGCCATTAACGTTGCAACGCTCAATGGGCACTCCGAGGTCCTTGATCACAGCAAGCGACTGGGCGGCAAATGCTTCGTTAAACTCGAAAAGATCCACATCATCGAGCTTCCATCCGGCCTTGTCAATCTGCACAACCGAGCACCCGCGCAAGTGGAGGTTTGTTTTCAATATGGTTGGTGTTGTATGATTGCACTGAACCACGTATGTTGTGCGCGCAACTTAACAGAGAAGCCTGATCAAGAAAATAAAAACATAAAGGCAAAGAAAGGAAACCCCACCGCCAAGCGCGTCGCGGGAATGGGACCAGTGCCCATGATGGACGGGTCCACGCCCGCCTGCGCCCACGCGACTATGCACCCCAGCGAGGCCAGACCGCGGCGTGCAGCCTCATCGGCAGACATGAGCACGACGGCGGCCGCACCGTCGTTGATTCCACTGGCATTGCCGGGCGTGACTGTGCCACTGCCGTCCGTGATGAAGCAGGGGCGCAGCTTCTGCATTGTCTGGACTGTGCTGCCCTTGCGGGGATACTCGTCCGTGTCGACCGTCACGCTGCCTGCAACCGATAGGACATACCCAACACAGAGGGACGAAAAACACACACTCTTATGAATACTTGCAGATGTGAATAAAGGATGAGAAGTACCGGACAAAAGGCCCATCACACAAAGAAAAAACGGACGCTCACGCACCCTGCCGAGTCTTGATCACGACGGGAACGATTTCTTCTTTGAAGCGACCAGCCTCAATGGCCGCCTCCGCCTTCTGCTGCGACGCCGCCGCGAACGCGTCTTGCTCCTCCCTTGACAACCCATACTGTTTGGCAATGTTTTCCGCGGTGATGCCCATGTGGTAGCTGTTGAATGCGCACGTGAGCCCGTCTTTCAGCATTGTGTCCACAAAAGCAACGTCGCCCATCTTGGTGCCCGCACGCAGCTGCGACGCATGGGGCGCCTGTGACATGCTCTCCTGGCCACCAGCAACAACAACCTTCGAGTCTCCGGAGCGGATGGCCTGGAATCCAGTCGCGATTGCGCGCAGTCCACTGCCGCAAAGCATGTTGACGCCATAAGCAGGGATTGTGACGGGGATGTTGGCGCCCACTGCAGCCTGGCGTGCAGGATTCTGGCCCGTAGCTGAAAATAAGGAAACGGTTTCCACAAATTGCAATATTTCCCATCAGACGGTGGCCGTCGTGTTCAAGTGGAGAACGTGAGTGTGAGACTGAGAGCGGATGACTGAAATGGGCAGTATTGGCAGCTGCTGCGTGACAAACTGCAACAACAACCAACATAAAAAATACATCACCACCAGCACACATACCGGCAGTAAGAACCTGTCCGAGAACAACCTCGCTGACATCCGCCGGCGCGACCTTAGCGCGCTCGAGAACTGCCTTGATCACTGTCGAGCCTAATTCAGATGCGGGGATCCCGGCGAGGGCCCCGTTGAACGAGCCAATCGCCGTCCGTGCGGCGCTCACAATGACAACGTCGCCGTGAGTCATTTTTGCTGCGATGGGTGGTGTGTGCTGTTTTCAGTGGGATTGAGATTGCGTTTGCAAGTGGTCATCTATGCATTACGCAATCAGAATACTTTATCATCCACTGAAACCGTCACACCGAGCACTGAATGATGCACTCACTGTGTATGCACTCACTGTGTGTGCGACAGCTGACAAAGTCGCTTGAGTGACAGCAACTGGAGTGGAACTGCCGCACGCCGGCGTCATTAGATTGGCTGTGTGGTGCATTTTACACAATAATGCAACAGCGCTCCAATGTAAACTGGCGGTCCTTTGTGATTGGCTGGCTCACCCGCACGAACACTGCGCGATTGGCTGCCACTGCTCATCCGTGTGGAGGCCGTCATCGACTTGACCGTTGCCGCGATCTAGTTTTGTTTCGTGCCATGAAGAGCACTGACAACAAAAGCAACAATAATAGCAACAATAATAGCAACAATAATAGCAACAATAATAGCAACAATAATAGCAACAATAATAGCAACAATAATAGCAACAATAATAGCAACAACAATAGCAACAACAATAGCAACAATACAAGCAACAGCTGCCACCGTCGAGACTAAAGCAAGGCGCAACTGAAAATGAGAGCCACCTCAAAGCTGTGTGGCACGTTGTGAGCTTCAGTGCTCCGGCGGCAACAATCTCCACTGATCAAAGCCCTATTTACTGGTCGCACAACCTTCACTTACATTATGAGTCTGATTATCGTGCTATTTGAAGGGATTTGTTTCGGCAGTTGCACTTTGCAGAATGTTAGACCAGCGAAAAAACTGGACGACACCCCGACCTATCAGTGCATGGCCACTGCTTTGCAGTTTGTGTGGCCACAGAGACGTGTTTTGAAACCGAATTTTCGGATACCTACTAGTAGATCAACTCAATAAAGTGCAGTGTAAACCAGCACATCACCCTTACACCCATTCGCATGAAGATACGTAACAAAAAAAATGTATAGATAACAATGGTCAACAAAACGCAGAAACACGAGAGGGACAACGGTCTCCCCTTCTTAGCCAATGACAACGCCAACCCATCCTGGCGGCATGGGTTACGACCGCCACCGCACAAGCGATATGCCGTCCCTGATGGGCAGCATCACGCACTCGGCCCTGCCGTCCGCAATCACGTGTGCATTGAACTCCCGCAGCGTCTTTGCCATCGCCTCATTGCGGGCTAGTCGCGCAGGCGGCACATCGTCCGGCTGCGGGCCATCCGGGGCAACGCAGCCGTGGAATAGCACGTTGTCAATAACAACGACGCCACGCCGAGTCAGCAAACGGCGCCCAAACAACACCTCATAGTATGCCTTGTATCTGGATAGCAAAAGGGAGGCGGGTGTTGGTCGCTGCATCAAAAGCCGGCCTGCCTCTGAAGCCCTTTGGTACCACAGATTCAGCGACTTAGCACAACAAGCATGCGCACTTCTCGCCTTACACAGCAAATGCAATGATTTCAGTGACATTGGAAAGAAACGAATCCAACACTATACAAAAATACCAAGCGAAAAAGACGACGTACTTTTTTTTATCTGCGTCAAGGTACACAAAGTCGACCTCGAGCCCTTCATCAGCCATCCACGTCATGTGCTCGAGTGCGTCGCACAGCTTAAACTCAATGCGGTCCCTCCGGGGATGCGTTGCAGCATTCATTGTGGCCATTAAGTGCGCCCTAGTGCTCGTCTCCAGAGACACCACGCACGCCTCGGGCTCTCGCACAAGGTCGAGGCCCTCCGCTAGTGACATTGCTGAGAAACCCGTGTAAGTCCCTGCGTCATCATGTACATTTTGAGGGGATGAATAGTTAGTATGGTCATGCGGCAAGACGAGACGAGAAGTGTGCCCACCCATGCACAGACACATGTCACACCACGCATGCACACACGCGCACGCACACACATTCCTCACCAACATCAAGTGCGCGAGCGGGTGCCACGCTTGCGCATAGCATAGAGAGAAGTCGGCCCTGAAGGTGTCCGCTCACCATGTGTGCACCAGTGGGATCATTCTCGCGCGCGCAGGATTCGGCTGCAACGCAGTAGGTTGACAGGGGCGTCGAGTGCGCCTCGCAGTATATACTTGTGGGAGTCGGTTTCAGGAACTTAGGAGTGTAAGGAGGGAGGGCATTCGTTCCATTTGTCGCCGTCTGTCTCGTGGCGGACGAGTGGAACGAGCGCCTGAAGCGCACACGCTGGGAGGGGGCGATGTGCTCACCAGGGTACCTTTCAACAATCTGAAGGAGAGAGAAGTCAGTGTGAAAGTCAGTGTCATGGGGCGCGGTGCCATGGAATTGAGAGAATGTTCGGTGGTCGAATGACTAATAGAACCGCGCAAAAAAGCAATTTCTGAAGGAGTGCGACGGCCCACGTGGGATCAGCAGGTCCGCATTCAAAGGCATGGAAAGCAACATGCTCAGAGCAGGAGAGGAAGTGAGTCGTCGAAATAAAAGGCCCCCTCACACGCTCACATTCCAGCACACCCACCTCCGTGCACTCGTCCGAGCAGGGCGCCCTGAGCGTGTGCTGTGTCAATCGCCGCTCACTTGCAATGAGAACACCGTCGTCGCTCATTGGCTTTGACCCACTCTTGCGACCACTCTTGCGCGCACCCGTCGCCTTGTCAGACGGTGTATGGTCCCGTTTGAGTGACTTCCCAACACCAAATCCCGCTGTATCCGGAGCGGCTGTTTGCGCGTTAGCGGCCGAGCGGAGGCGGGAGGTGCAGCTTGGGCACATGATGAAGAGCGAATTGCACCCGCTGTTGGAACAGTTGATGTGCAGATCGCCAGGAGAGCCGCACTTGAGGCACTTTCCCAGCACATCCGTCGTTGCGCGCTCCGTCTCATTACCCACAAGACCTCGCCCGTCAAACACGTAGTTCTTCCCGATAAACAGCCGGGATGGCTCGCTCTTGCCCTCCAAGCGTGCACGCGACGCCTCCCCCTCGATGTAGTCCATGTACGCATTGATGCCGCCATCGAGCGCCGCCACTTTCTCGTATCCCTTTCCGCGCAAATACGCGCCAACTTTAATGCATCGAATCCCCCCCGTGCAGTATATGTAAACCGGTGTTTTGCGGGGATCGGCCTTCGTCTCACTCAGAATGCGATCGACTTCACCAAACGACTCGCGAAAGTATTCAACATTCATCTGAACCGCACCCTTAAATCGTCCAACCTCGCTCTCGAAAAAGTTCCTGCAGTCAATCAATAAGCCCTTCTCTCCCGACGGGGGCGGCTCAACAACCTCCTTCATAACCGCCTCTTGCCACTCGCCCGGGCTTAGAAATGCACCGGAATCACTCAGATTCAGCGGCTCCTTCAGGCCGTCATTGACTATATACGGCCGAATGCGCACATGGAGGTTCGGAAAGAGTGCTTCTTTGGTCACATCAACGTCGCGTCCGTAACGCAACTCGAGGTTCGCAAGTCCCGGCGATGCATTCCTGATGTGCGCTTCAAATTGCTGAATCTTTGAAACAGGCACAATCATTTGCGCGTTGATGCCCTCATCGGCGACAAAGATGCGACCCAATACAGCCCATTCATACCATTGCGAGAATAAAGTGTCACGCACAGCTTCAGGGTCCTCAAATGGGTGGTATTTGAAGAACCAAACATATCTGTAGAGCGGCTCGCGGATCTTGGGGACAAAAATCCAATTTTTGGACCGGTTGAAGGCGTCGGCAGGGGTCGTGATGCGACGGCCGCCACTATGTTCGTCAGTACCACCCTTAGTGATTTCGTGGGGCACACGGCTTTCGCGGTCTGCCGACGAGGACGACAAGGATGAAGATGCGCGGCGGCCGCACACACTCGCTGTCAATGGGCTGCGAAAGGGCCGCCATCTTGCCGCCGTAGTGGCAAGGGCGCCGAGAGGTCGCGCAGCCCACAAACGAAACACAATCATCGCTCCGGGAGACAACGTGAAGACACAATGCGGAGGCCTATGTGGCGGCACACTTACGCACCCGCACTTTGTACTTTTTGTGCCTCGTGGATCCCCCAACGGCCTCACAAATTCGCACCCTGCAAGGCAGTGCGAATCACGTGACCAGCTCCACTTGTTGCCATCCTAAGCCACGTATGTGCATCTAATCTCAGTTTATCCTAATATGTTCCTTATGGCGGCTAACAAAACACATATATGGTCATTATGATGCCAACAAAGACACATATGGAGATGGCTTTGATCACGTGTCAGAGGGGTGATGTCACCCACGTTTCGCGAAGAAGTGCGACTGAACCACAGCTCAGTTTTGGTTTGGCAGTAGTACTGCCGCTGGTAATCCCCGCTGCATCTCTCTGTATTCGCGAGTGGGTGCGGGATCATGTCTGCACAACTGCGAGTGTGGGACAGGGGGAGGTTGAGCAGAGCACATGTTATGTGAACTCAACCTCATTTCTCTACTACGGGCACAGTATCTGATATGAACACACACACAGCAAAGAGAGAAGCAAGAACACACTGACACACAAATTTCTGCGAGTCCTTCATAGTCAATATGACTTGCACAACAGAGTCTGCGGGAATGGTCAAGTCGCTTGATGATGCGTTGCGATTGCTTGAAGAGGAGCGAAGGCGGCGGGCGGACGCCGAACAGCGTGTGACGCACTTGGAACATCAACTGGCCTTGAAAGATGAAGCTGTTGACAACGGGCACGTTAAGGGAGCGCATTCAGCATCTCGCGCACTTGCTAAGCCGCTGTTGACGGACACGAAACACAAGTGGGTGGCTGGTTGTCTCTGATATGAAGAAGGGGGGCTGGGTTGCTCTGATTACCTGACTGGAAGGTGCCAGGCTCGACACTCTGTGGCTTGTGTGTGTGTGTGTGTGTGTGTGTGTGTGTGTTGGGGGCTATGTGGCTGTCTTTGACTGAATCCAAATTGGGTGTTGCGTGCACTATCAGGGTCAAGTTTGACTCCATTGAAGATGCCGTGAAGGATATTGGTGAGTATCGTATGGCAGTGCTTTGGGTACATTGCAGTACTCTGAACTTGGAACAGTTTGCCAGCCACCTCCACTATGTACTTATAATGACACTTCTCATCACAACCCTGCTCTATGTCGACGCCAATGACAACACCAAAGCTGCGGGGAAGTTTGTGGTCGTTGTGGACGACGAGGATCGGGAGAATGAAGGCGATCTTATCATAGCTGCCGAAAAGGTCACTCCGGAGCAGATGGCATTCATGATCCGACACACAAGGTGTGGCATCACTCTCTGCCCACTGATGTAGCTCGCTGACAGTGCGCAAAGTCAGTCTGTGTGACATGATACGACCGCAGCAACGGGCATTGTAGGAGGGGGTCTGATTGAGGTGCCCTGGGTTTCCCGCTCTGAAGTGACTGTTTGTAAGTCAAGCGTCTTCAGACACCGACTGACGTTAATTCTTACGTTTCCTCCTATGCGCACACACTCTCGCGCTTGTTGCGTCTGGTGCATTGTTACACGACGTGCGTGTGACAGTGGCGTGATTTGCGTCGCCCTCACGTCCCAGCGCTGCGAGGAGCTTGAATTGCCGCTCATGATTGCCGCCAATACAGAGAAGCACTGCACCGCGTTCACTGTGACCGTCGATTTTCGCCACGGTAAGTGTGTGTGTGTGCTCCTTTTGTATGCGCATCCACAATGATCCTCTGTCATGTGTGGCATTGTGCCTTATATGCTCTCGTTGACATCATTGCCGCGGCTCGTCCATATTCCTGTCTCCCTTTCTATTGTAAGAGTGCGGCATGCGCACTGCCTCAATGCACCGCGCACGCACTGCCACTCCACACTGACACTGAATCTCCGCTTTCTCTCCCAGGCACAACTACCGGCATCTGCGCTTCGGATCGCGCGCTGACAGCAAACGCACTCGCCAGCACAGCCGTCCGTCCCGAGGACTTCAATCGTCCAGGCCACATGTTCCCCCTGCGCTACAAGGAGGGCGGTGTGCTTGTGCGCACAGGACACACCGAGGCCTCTGTTGGTGCGTATTCAAATTGCGGCTGTTGTGGCTTTATTTTTGCACGAACTTGGCCGGTTGAGACACTCTGAAGTCTGTTGTTGTTAGCGGATTGTCTGTGTTTGGTGCTGTCACTGCCTGCACATACGTGTCGCACTGAAGCGCGCATCACATCTTCGGGTAATGTCCCTTTCTTTGTTTTTCCCTTCTTGCTGACATGTGCGCGACATGGGCATGCTATGCTGCATCTGGTCTTATTCTCACGCGTTCTCTTCATCGTCCGATGTCACAGACCTTTGTAAGCTGGCAGGGCTGTTTCCCGCAGGTGTTTTGAGCGAAATTGCAATGGACGACGGCACAATGGCGCGCCGGGACTCACTCGCCGCATTTAAGGAGGAGTTTGGGCTGAAAATGATCACAATTGCTGACCTTGCCGAGTACATCAAATCACGAGCCTAATTGTTTCACAATTGGCAGTGTAGCATGCTCACCTGCGAGTGTCGGCGTGTCCAATCTTCTTCTCATTTTTTTTTGCCATAAACAAATGAGAAGACTGGTTCGGTTGCGTGCGATGGCATATCCGTGCTATGTTATGTGATATTTTACTTTTGCGTTTGGCATTATTCTTGTTTTGTTTGCGTCATTAAACTGCGTTTTGCGCGTGCATTCAATCGTCACTTGAATTTGTGGCATAGTTGTGATACGCTGACATTGAGAGCCGCCGCTGTACTGATTCTCTCAGCGCCCATTGTCCGTCACCCCGAGCCGTGTGTGCATGCGTGATCCACCTGCTCTGTACTAGATTGTCTCAGCCGAGTGCGGCAGTCATAATCCCGTGGCCCGAGTGGGATCGTCGCGCGGTCACTCCAGCAACAAATAACCGATTCATACCACAATGATGTAGTGTGCTGCTGACAATGAGGACGGATGGAGGCTCATCTTTGGCACCGCACATGTGTGTTTTGTCGCTCGTCGACGTTTCACACCTCGGGACACGTGACCGGGAGTAACACAACAAAAATGACATCACGATGACGCCTCTTTTCGCCACCCAAAGTGCTTCTGCGAAAAGTAACATGTTGTTGAACATGCTGCACTTTTTCGCGTCTGTTTGCGAACTCTGTTTCAATTTACACTCGACGTGAAGGTGGCGTCCATGCCGTGCACGCAGACCGGCTGTCCCATAACTATTTCAGCCACAAACACCCAATGCCGTGCGCGTCAACAGCCCCTGCACACCCTTCAATCATTCCCTTTGCATCCCACGTATTGGACGCGGTGTGGCGGGGACTACTGTTGGTTGGTGTCGTGCACCGACATCACCTAACAAGTGAGTCGCCGCTCCTGTCCACACATGCACTGTGTCCTGACACAATGCTCGGCAGAAGTCACGGCTGCGTTCTGTGGTTGTTTCTCTTGTTGGCGGTCCAGTGGATGCGCTGGGCATCAACACCGCAGCCTCATAGTATCGGCGCGTCCATACATTTGTACCGCGCGTCGACCTCCGTGGCTCGAACATATTCCATATTATTTAATCTATTCCGCGATCTCATAAAAACAACAAACCAACCTGCTTCCAAAATTCATTACCACTATAGTACTTTTTTTCTTGAATTGTCAGCAGGACTAACAAATGTAGTCACTACGAAGCAACAACAACGACGACGCGCGGTGAATCCTGAGAAGATATTTGCTATCAGCGAGCACGGCCGAGTCAATTATTTGAGAAGAGAGGGGGATAGAGGGGGATAGAGGCTCTGCATGACAATTGGGTGAAAGAGAAGGATGGGTGTGAATCATTCCGAAGGCTTTTGATGTCGTCACTACAAACACTGGATGGCACGCGAGCATTGCAGATGGAAAAAAATCACCCACCTCTTGCTTCTCGCTGGCGGACGTTGTATCTGCATACACACACAAACACACGCATATACACGCCGCACATACACACGTACACAACATAAATGTGGATTGGGAGGAAATAGTCAGTTCTGGTGCCTTTAACAAGAAGCAGGTTTCAACAACACAAAAAGGCAGTGGTTGAATACGTACACTGGAAGAAGTTACCTCCACGAGATAGACCACAGTGAGAAGGATAGAAAGAGAGAGTGCGTGCGTGCCAGTGCCATGGAGGAATAAACAGTGGAAGGCATAACGCGACAACCTAATATAACCTAATAATTACTCACACACGCCGCAACTGTGGTACATAGCACGCTCATACACCACCCGGCTGTGACACAGCAACACACGCATGCAGAATCAGCTCACGGCGCATAATAATGAAGGACTTCCTCCTCTTTCTCCCACTCTTCCACATACATGCACACACACACACATACCCATGCAGCACTCACCGTGCCACCGGTACATCTCTCCCGATGTATTTTTGAGCCTTTCTACGCGGCTATCAGACTCGATTATGGTCTCCGCCTTCACGATAGAGAATGGCAACGCATGGACACACACAAACACACATATGCGACCGAATTGAGTGGAAGCAAACGAAACAGATCCTACAACCGGCGATTGCTGTCTTGTCACAACAGCAACAAGGAGATATGCGTGGATATATCAATGTAAAGACACATACACGCACGACGAATTCAACAGCCCACACAATATCAACCTTTTTCCAAATACGATGCCTGGCATGTGACTTCTTCACAAACCGATCGCGGAGGTGGGGAATAGCAGCCTCCTGCGGGAAAATAAAGTACGTGACCAGGCGATGTTCACGTGAGCTTCACCAATAAACCACTTCCCACCGAAGTTTGCAGAAACGGAGTGCACATACAGCAGTAGCTGACAATCAAACAGCCTCCGCGCGAGTGATGGATGGGCCCTAAATACAGAGCCAATCTAACAAGAGTGACGGATGGGCCCTAAACACAGAGCCAATCTAATAAGGGTGATTGATGGGCCCTAAACACAGAGCCAATCTAATAAGTGTGATTGATGGGCCCTAAACACAGAGCCAATAGCAAGAGTGATGGATGGGCCCTAAACACAGAGCCAATCTAACAAGGGTGATGGATGGGCCCTAAACACAGAGCCAATCTAACAAGGGTGATGGATGGGCCCTAAACACAGAGCCAATCTAACAAGAGTGACGGATGGGCCCTAAACACAGAGCCAATCTAACAAGGGTGATGGATGGGCCCTAAACACAGAGCCAATCTAACAAGGGTGATGGATGGGCCCTAAACACAGAGCCAATCTAACAAGAGTACGGATGGGCCCTATGTGACACAGAGCCAATCAGACAAGAGTGATGGATGGGCCCTATGTGACGCAGAGCAATGGTGGCGTGCATGGCACATGCTGCACATCTTTCAACAAACTGGCAACAACAACTCACGTTCGATTTCTCAAGAAATTCGATGACTTGCTCAGCCACTTTCTGCGCTTCTTCGCGTTCGACAAGAAATTGACGCACAGCGAGAAAAGCAATAATGCAGGCCGTTGTGACTGCGTAGGTAGATGAAGACGGGAGAAATGGAGAAGGACGAAAATGTCAGCGTGTTGGACCTCTCTCGCATGTGAAAAAGGCAGAGATAGATGTTGGATACGTATATATGACCTATGCACGTCGACTCAAATGAGAGACACGGCGCACGATAATGCAATGTGTGCGCAGGCGGGTCACCCACCAAAGAGCACGACCTGCACCTCCCGTCGCTCGAGAATTTCCCTCAGCACGCACGCGGAGCCCTTGTACGGATTGCGCGACAGGTAATACTCATCACCGTTTGCGGCAAGTGAGGCGAGGTTGTCTGCGAAAAGGCCCGCGAGAGCGCTCTTGAATTCCTTTTCGTGTCCCTTGAGAAACTGCGGTGGGTGACATAAAACAAAGTAAATAAGTATTGTCAACGCCGTGCAATCACAGACGCAACGTCCGCTTGGCCTTTTTAATTGCAGTGGTGAGGGTGCGCTTGGTACATTTGGCATGCGTATGTACAGGAGGTGGGTGGCGTCATGTACGGAGGGAATTGCAAACCTTTTCGGTCAGTATGCTCTTGATGAATGTTTTGTTCAGTCCTCCCTCGTTGTCGTGGGCGTCGTTGAAGATCTGGCACTCCTTTTCGCCTGTGACAGCCGACCGCAGAAACGGCAACACATCAATGTATCAGCATTGCTCTGCACATCCGCAGCTCAACTTTGCACATTATTCTTCACACACGCTCACTCCATCCACTCTTCTGCGCTTCACAACACACAGTTTGCTCCTAGTACCCACCCAGTCGAATGGCAAGTAGGCGCTCGGCTTCTTCCAGCATGGTCTTCTGCAACTTTGTGACATCGCCTTTCAGCTGGCAGGTCTTGCCGACTGCGAGATAGTTTTCGTCGCACTCGAGCTTCCCGTCCTTGCATGTGCCGTGCTCGGGGCACGGTATGCAATCAACAACCGAGTGCCCTGTAAAAACGAGTTTTTTGCGTAATGTTAGTGGAAACACCCATATGTACGCCTGCAGCACACACACATGCACACAGAACACATGCATGCACAAGGTCTTCTGGGACTGTGCCACAAACCATAAAGTTAGCAAAAAGAAATATAAGCACAAGCAGAAGTCATGCGCTCAAGATCTAATACCAAACACACAAGAAGCACTTTTACCGCATGCATACCTGCAATGGCGTTGGGCGCTCCAGAGTCGCAAAAGGGGGTCGGCACAGACCGCACAATCCATGATGCAGCAATTCCGAGCGCAACGACAACAAATATGGGCATGACGAGCCCAGAAATACCGCTTCCAGCAGCCGCACGGCGACGCGGGTGGCGTGGCTCGTACTGGTCCGCGGTGACATTGCCGTCACTTTCACTCGAAACGGCATATGCGCGCCTCTCCTCAGGTGTGCGGGGCTTCCGTGCAGCAGCAGGCGCGGGTGCGGGTGCGGGTAAGACACGTGCTGCGTCTGAGCGGCTGGTCTTCTTTGGCGTCTCCTTGACGACACGGATCTCGCGAGTCGGGCGCTTTCCGCGGCGCACGGCGGGCTTCTCTTCCTCGACGGGCTGGTCATACTCGCTCTCGCTAGCAGACACAACTTGCGGCACAACCCTGCGTGCGGCTGATGCAGGCAACGTCTCCGTTGCCGCACGCCCGCTCTTGGGTACAACAGTTGTAGGCTTCGACTTGCGGGGGCTTTGAACGCGACGCGCCACCCGCTCCTCCACCTCTTCTTCGTCTTCGTAGTCCTCCTTGTCAGCATCATCGACCTGGAATAGCGGCACAATGTCAAGCTATGGCAGATGGACGCGACTCCAGCCTCGCGGACACCATGCTCCATGTATCGACAGCACATGCAGCACATACCTCTTCCAGCTTGTGACGCACGGGCTCTGCCTTCTTAGGGGAGACGGGGGCAGCCTTTTGGGGAGTTGCGACAAGAGGGGCGGCTTTCTTTGGGCTTGCTGCCTTTTTAGGGGTTGAGGGGGCGCTGCTGCCCGCCTTCTTGCCCTCTCCAAGCACTTCAGCGAGGGGGCGGCCCTTGAGCGGCACAACGTACTTCTCGTACCAAATGACGTAGGTTGGCTTCAGCGCCTGCGCAGACGGCAGCGTCTGGCCATAGAGAACAAGCGCCGCTTTCAGCTCCTCCAGGGACCGCTTTTTGTAGTCGTCGAATACCTCGACAACCTCCGACATCTTTGCCACGTCTGCACGCGATCTCTTTTCAGCCGACTGCATGTGTATGTCAAAAATCTGCGTTATACCACACTCACAAAATATAAAACTAAGAGGCAGTCAGTCGGCGATTGCATATCCCGGGAATAAGATGAAAGCACAATCAACAGCGCATAGCTCTGCTCTCTCGTTATTTCTCTCACACACACACACTCTCTCTCTCTCTCTCTCTCTCTCGCTGTCTCTCGCTCACTCTCTCACTCACTCTCTCGCTCACTCTCTCACTCTGTAATCAGTCGGTGTCGTCAGGCTCTGACCGTAAGAGCTGTCAAAAACGTTCATTTTTGAAAATTGGAAACCATTTGTGATTGGCTGCACCCAAAAGAGAGCGAGTCACGTGATACATCCGTCGCGTCATGGTGATGTCACTGAGCTAGTTTGCGAGCTTTCGCTTGATGTTCAACACCATCGTTGGCGACGGTCAAAGATTCGCATCGTCAATTACTGGGTTTGTTTTGAAAACGCAGTTGCTTCTCTTGATGAAGATTAGCGTTTCTGTGCTGTAGCACCTGTCGCAAACATGAACTACATCAGGCAGAACGTGAATTTTGTGCGCCAGATTGGCCTCAAGCGCGCCTTCTGGCTGCTGATGAGGTGTGTGCGCCCAGTCTGGCAACTCCCGTCAATGTGCATTGCCTTTTGTCAGTGGCAAAGCAGGTCCCATTTCTGCGCGCACGCACATGCATAGCGCGCATTAGAACGACTTCCAGGGAGCATTCTTGCAGCCGCAATGTCCGCGATACACAATGTGCTTCCTTTTATTGACTTTTGGCCTCTGTACTTTGTTTCTGTTTCGTCTTTACATGGCTCTAATTTTGCGTGCGCCAATCACTTCAGGGAGGGAGATCTTCGTGCCGGCACTTTGGTTGGCGAAGACTCGCTTGGCAACAAATATTTCGAGGATAATACGCGCCCTCTTGGTGAGTCGTTTACTCGCGTTTGCGTTTCTGAATGCAGGGTTTATTTCTTGGGTTTACTGTTAGCTTCAGTGTACATGTTTTCAGCGATTGTGTCATTTTTTGATCAGAGGAACTGAGTTCTGACACAGTAAGATTCCTGGAACGTTGGTGCCTAATAATTCCATTATTGTTCACTGTGGCATTGCGAGGGTTGTGCGGCATGGGGACAAATGCGACACGATGCGGCACATTTATGAATGCACCCGCAGTCGCACTCGCTTTAGTTGATCAAATGCCCCACCACGCAACAAAGAGCATGCTCACATCTGCGTCTCTAACGCCACATTCACACGCTCAAACAACACATTTGTAATCACACATGACACCCTCACACACTCCCTTCAGGACGAAACCGCTGGGTTGAATACAAGTCATGGAACGATTATGAAGCCAGCCAGATTACGGCTGAATGGTCAGTTTCCATCATTTGTCCACCCATTTTGCATTTGCACATACCCTGTGTGTTATTTTGTGATACCGGACGAATTGACAAACGTCGATGCAAATGTCGTGCTTTAAAATGCGCCTTGTCATGTGAGGCGATTAAGGCGAAGATTATAATAAGTTCCTCTCCATGACGACCCTTACCACGCAATTGCATACAGGCACCGTTGGATGCACAACATCAGCGACTTTCCGCCCGCAAACGATCCGCGCATGAATTACCGGCCAAAGTTTCTCGCCACTTACAAGCCGAATCTGTCCGGCACAAAGGACGAGTATGTCCCTTACAGCACCACTCCGTCCAAGATTCAAGAGTGGATCCCCAACAAGAAGTGAAATATGTCATTCACTTTTAATGCTCATATAGTGGTGCCATTCCTTTGAATTCGTGCTTTGCTTTCAACTTTCTAGAGTGGTGCTCGGATGTCCGCGTGTGTGATGTGTGTATGTGTTGTTTGTGCGCCTGTATATGCTTGTTGTGCGTTGCGCTTTCGTGCTGTGTGCGTGTTGGTTGTTGATATTCCGGTTGTGACGGTTTGTGTGTGGATGCGAATCGTGTTTTGACTATAGTGAGTGAGTGCAATGGATGCCTCTTTGGGATTCTGCCAAAGGACAACATGTGTGCTGTGCTAAGTGTGCCGTTTGGTCGCCCGTCAATGCTGAGGAAGGTGTTTCCCTCTCCAGAGGCATAATAATAACATGGTATCTTGGTAAACAGAAACTAGAAGGTGCAACGGTGGTGGTGAAGATGGACCTTTTGCCCGCATTTCAAGTGATTCGCTATTTACAGATGTATGCTGCATGTGTATGTGAATGTGGTGTGTGTGTGTGTGTGTGTATGTGTGAAGGGCACGCCCAACGCAAATCATCGTGCACGCGACGCCAACACTGCTGAGGGCACAAATACAATGGCTCAAAGTCAACTGAGACATTAAACACAGACGAAGCCCCGTTCACGCAGAGGCGTTCAGATTGAAACCGCGCATCATGAGTTCGGCGGTCGCAACATTTGTCGCCACAGGGACATTGTGCACATTGCACACGCGCACAAGCCCCAGCACGTCCGGTTCATGCGGATGTGCAGACAGTGGATCAACAAGGAACACAACGGCGTGGCACTTTCCAGTCGCAACAAGCGCCGCAATCTGGGCATCGCCACCCAGGGGGCCGGAGAGCATGCGCTCGATGACTAGCCCTGTTGCATCCGCGACGCGGCCTCCAGTGGTACCCGTTGCAATGACACCCCCTGGAAATAGACGCTTGATGTGCTCCGTGTGCAGCAGTGCAAACTTGGCCATGTCGTCCTTCTTTGCATCGTGTGCCACAAGTGCAATCACTCGCCCCGCCATCCTATCCGTCAGCTCTTTCCGTTCAGAGTCGGAGATGAAGGAGATATCTTGCTTCTCAGGGGAAAATATGTCTTGGATAATTCGACAGTTTGGTGTTTTTTCTGAAGTTTTTTCGGACATCGGTAAGTGAGTGCGAGAATTGCCGAGCCCGATCGCGTGCGTGAGTAACAACCGAGGATGCGGCAAGTCTACCTGAGTGGGTTACTACGGTTGTTGTGAGTTAGTCTTGAATCAGTCGGGCCTGTTGAGTGACCGATGGCGAGGGTTACTGCGCAGTCGAGCAGTTGGCCGACACTCCGATCCTCAGTACTAATCTCCGGCCGAGTCCCACTCCGGCAACCGAACTTCAGTAACCCGTAACTGCAGTGCCGTCCGGTTCATCCTCTCTCACGCCCAGTAC
This sequence comes from Pigoraptor chileana, assembly GCA_943704495.1. Classification (NCBI taxonomy): domain Eukaryota; class Filasterea; order Ministeriida; family Capsasporidae; genus Pigoraptor; species Pigoraptor chileana. Next base: position 2,322 of record CALSCR010003993.1, on the reverse strand, counting down.
CGAACGACGAAATCCTCACTTGCGCAACCAGCAACATCAGCCCCTCATTCTCGTATCCGGCATCAGTGTAATCCTTCACAGATGAGCGACAATGATGAGTGAAATTTCTCATCAGTCTTCTATAACATGCAACCACCGCTCCCCGTCGCAGCCATTCCCATAAAAACCTGAGAAATCGACACTCAGATAACCAAATACTGTCTGAAATGGATCCAACATCGATGGGCTTGGACCGCCAACCATCCTCGCGACCCCGGCCTGATGCGTCGGCCTTTGGGCGGGAGCACAACGAGCGCAGTACGGCCGCCAAAAAGTTTGCCGAATTCTTCGCAAGGAAGAAGTGTATGCGAGAGCTGCAGCACATCACGACCGATGTGGCGCGTGGGCCTCCCGGCCGTCTGCCGGCATCCGCAGCGACAGAGCCGAATGCCAATCCAGCGTGCGGCAGTGCGCCTGTGAGAGCGGAAAACGCGTCGCCGACCAAGGGCAAGCTCAAGGAGGCCCATATGAATGCAGGCAATGTGTGGGAAGATGAGGTGGGCGACGCAATACGCAGGAGCCTGCCGCCTTGCGACAACGGTCGGCGACCACGAGTGTACCCAGCAAAGGGAACCACACGCGAGTCATCCATAACATCCATACCGACCGGCGCCAATGCACTCGCCGCCGACTCAAGCAGCCAGAGTGCACACGTGCCCACAACCACGGGAGACCCGCCAATGGCAGTGATCATCAACGAGTGGATCAACTGGATGCGTACCAGGGCTGATTCTGGCGAATTGAAGCATGTGGATCTGGCGTTTCTCAACTACAGGTGACTGAGTTTGACTGCGGCCGCCATATTTGTGTTTTGTATTTCGTCTTGTGTTGGTGCTGTTATTGTTGTTTATAGTGCGTCTAAGTTGGCCATACACGCACACATTGGTTTTGGAAGCACTTTTGCCCTCTGAAATACTGTGGATGAATCTCGATTGCACCATCATTAGTGCGCATGGAGGAACTGTCCCCAATGCACACACACTCATGCGCAAAAAACACACCGCACTCCCCAACCGAATTCTAATCACCGGCAGATTCGATGTCCCGAAAAGCCTCTACGAGCGGCTCAACATCGACCACGTGTTCAAGTTCCGTGAGTACGAGCCGGATATTATTCACGTCCGGATCGTAATTGGCGACGACAATCTGCCCATTTTGACCATGCGCGTGGAAGATGCCAAGGGATCGCCGGCGATGCAGGGCGCCTTTGCAGTGCAAGTCTCTCTCTACGTCCTATTTCTGCGTGCGATAATGAAGTTGGACGACCCACTCGTGCAACTGGAGAGCCACGAGGTCAGGCGGCAACAGCGACCAAGCACAGGCCAACACACCGTCCCGCGTGGCACCGCAGCGCCCGCAGCAACGCGGCCAAAACGGGAGGCCCCGTCGGCACTGTTGACGGCGGCATGCGCCAACATACTTTCTGAGCGATCGCGCGTGGAGGGCGCTGCGTCGATACGCCTTCGGGGAAAGGGACTGGACGCCCCTGTTGACTTTGACGCCGATCCCATCATTGCGGAGATCGAGGCTTTTTTCTGCAACGGAGAGTACAAATCGATGTACGAATTTGAATCGACAACGAGACAAGGGCCGCTTACGGCGCCGTTCTACGCGTGGGAGGGCCAGCGGTGCGTGGGGTGCGACATGTACGATGTGTGTCGCGGGGATGTGATTGCAGGCACGCGTCACTCCATCGATCCAGCGACAGTCGTCTCCCGCTCGAGCGGTGTTGATGTGCTTCCCGGGATGACTCCGGAATATAAGCGGTCCCTCGTCCTCGCCGACATTGAAGATCTGCAGGGCATAATATCCTCAAAGGATACGGGGGTCGCCAAGAAGTGGAGAGCGGCAGCCACGGCGATCGTGGATGCGGGCGAGAAGCACACAATGGTGCCTACCATGCGACGCACGCGGCAGCTTGGTCGGAAGCCCCCGGAGGTCGTCGTCACGGGATTCGTCCTGTGCGATCCCGGGAGTGGGGTCAGTCGCATTCTCGCCTACGGATTTCATGTTTGGGAAGAGGGGAAGCGGGGAGACATTCCCAGCAGATACCAGGTTGCGCATGCGGGGGCGCCCATCAATCCCGCCAATCTCATTGTCGCACTCTCGGACGTTCTGACGGCAATGGTGGGAAGTTGTGTGCGTGTGTGTGTGTCGGTGTGTTTGTGTGTGTGGGTGTGTGTGTGGGTGTGTGTGTGTGTGTGTGTGTGTGTGTGTGTGTATTTGTTTGGATGTGCTGCCGATCCCATTGGTTCAGTGGTGTGATCGCTGTTCGTCGTCGTT
>CALSCR010003990.1:0-11603 GCA_943704495.1 Pigoraptor chileana | reverse complement strand
CACACACACACACACACACACACACACACACACACACACACACACACACACACACACACACATACACACACACACCAACCTGCTGAATGACCTCGACACATTTGTTCGCGTTCTTGAACGCTGAGAGCGGCGGATGCATCGCTGCGAGTTGCTGTATCAAAATTACTTCGAGGAAGCGCACGTACACAAGACAAATACAAGTGAGTGAAGCCTTCCGTAGCTGTGTATTTGTACTTTCATGCAAACCAATCGGATCGGTTTCACACAAATAGGGAGAGCAAGATTTGTCACCACAGACAAGTGACAGGCACGTGACACACGTGTCTATGACGTGTGTGTGCCGTCATTTGAATGCCATGTTCCCATTGGCTGATGCTGCGCGTGTGTCCATCCAATCAGCACTGATCATCAACTGAGATGATTGCACCCTCGGTCATCCTTGAACTAATCGCAAAAAGATGCATTCATGTGCCGCTTCATATGCACTCCAACGGTTCTTCAGCAGATCAGCTTATGAACAACTATCTACGGGAGCTGGAATTGCGAGCTTGGTGAGAGGAAGATGACTTCGTCTGGCGGCGATAGCGGCGAGGGGAGCAAGTTGTGGGGCGGGCGCTTCACGGGCAAGACGGACCCTGTGATGGAGGAGTTCAACGCCTCGATGCGCTTTGACAAGCGGTTGTGGGCAGTGGACATCCGCGGAAGCCAGGCATATGCGGCGTGCATCCGTGATGTGGGTCTGCTCACCCCCGCGGAGTGTGCGGCCATCGTGGATGGGCTCGATGCAGTCCACCGGTCAGTCTTTCTTTTGCTTTTGAAAGACGGGGGGGGGGGTAGATGCATGTGGATGTGCATAATGTATGCGCCAACGAAGCACGAAGCCTTGATTGCGGCTCTAATCTGCTGCTCAATTGTGTATGCGTATGCTAATTCGTGTGTCCATGTGCGCAAAAAGTGGTTCAACTGTACTCACCCACCCAGCCAATCCCTTCAATCACGCCGTAGGGAATGGGCGAATGGAGTGTTTCAGATCCATGCATCGGACGAGGATATCCACACGGCCAACGAACGCCGACTGACCGAATTGATTGGCGCCGACATTGCAGGAAAACTGCACACGGGACGGAGCAGGAACGACCAGGTGAGGGGTCGCATGGTGCATCTTTTATTTACGTGTTCATTCCAAGTTTCCACATTCTCAGTTGAAGCACACCGCTGCATGCGACCAACGCACAATTGTTTGTCATGCTCATCCCACCATCTCGTTCGGTGTTGCATGGCGGCGGCAGGTTGCGACAGACACGCGTTTGTGGCTGCGGGGCGAGATCGAGCAGCTCAAGGTTTATCTCAAGCAGCTGATCTCGGTGCTTGTGGAGCGTGCTCGTGTCGAGGAGGAGATATTGATGCCGGGATATACACACATGCAGGTGGGAATCAGACTGCACACTACTTTGTGAGCTATTGATCTGGGCGACATTGGCGTGTGATTACGCGGTGAATGCGTGCAAGCAGTCAATTGTTGATGGCGGTTGGGTGTGTTGACATAGTGTGTATGTATGCGCGTGCGCATCCTTGTGCGTATTTATCAAGTTTGCATCCATATAGACCCTTCAACCCCCCCCGCCCTTCCCCATGTCCGTTGCAGCGTGCACAACCCATTCGCTGGAGTCAATGGCTAATGAGCCACGCATTCGCCCTGGCACGTGACGGCGACCGTCTTATGGAACTGCACCGCCGCGTCAATTTGTGTCCGCTCGGATCGGGCGCCCTTGCCGGTAACCCGTTTGGTGTCGATAGGGCGTCGCTGGCGGCATCTCTCGGGTTTGCGGGTGTCACTGGTAACAGTCTGGATGGCACGAGTGACCGCGATTTCGTTGCGGAATTCCTGTGTTGGGCATCGCTGACTATGGGGCACCTCAGCAAGGTGGCGGAGGACCTCATTATATACAGCACGAAGGAGTTTGGATTTGTCACGCTATCCGATGCATACAGGTTGGGATGAGTAGCGCAACTGAAGCAGTAGTGCGTGTGTGTGTGCTGTGTGTGGGATCCAATGTGTGTTGTGTGTTGTGCATCCCGTGCGTCTGATTTTGACTCGTACGATCGTTTGCGTCTCTTTATCTTGCAATTACTATGCCTCCAATGTCAGCACTGGGAGCAGCCTTATGCCGCAAAAGAAGAACGCGGACAGCCTCGAGCTTATTAGGGGCAAGACAGGCAGGATTTTCGGTGCCGTGAGTATTCTATGTGGGCCGCACCATTAGTGGGAAATGAGTCATTTGTGCAGTGTCGTGGGGGCAATTCACACGGGCATGGAGCTGCGGGATTCGGGCCGCAGTGAGAGGGGCGAATTTGTTTTGCCCTGACTAAATCTTCATTTTTTGTATGTGTGTATGCATATTATACAATTGTGCTATATATGTGTGTTCGTGAATGTGATGTATATTTGTGCGTGCTTGTGGTATGCTATTTGTGTGCGTGCATGTGCATGTTTGCAGTGCGCGGGCTTCATGATGACTCTGAAGGGACTGCCAAGCACATACAACAAGGATCTCCAAGAAGACAAAGAGCCACTTTTCGACACCGTCGACACTATATCGGGCATTCTGAGGGTGGCAACGGGCGTGTTTGCTACGCTTAAGGCAAGCGAGATCTCTTGTAGTTCTAATGCAGTGGGAGTAGAATTGGTTTCGCCTTGTTTAGGCTATCAGACAACAAACCTTACTATGCCCATCCTTTATTGGACAGGTGAACGCGGAGGCAATGAGGGCTGCGCTGAGCACTGACATGCTCGCGACGGACCTTGCGTATTACCTCGTGAACAAAGGGGTGGGCTTCCTGTGTGTATGTGTGTGTGTTTGTGTGTGTGTGTGTGTATTGTCATCCTTTCATAACGCCACATGAAGCACACCTCCGTGTCTTGTGGACGTCACCGGCCACACTTTCCACATTATTGGAGGTACTTATCTATGTATGTGCGTGCGTGCATACTCTTGTCGCCCGACAGGTTCCCTTTCGAGCGGCGCATTCGCTGTCTGGACAAGCTGTTCGTCTTGCGGAAACAAAAGGTGTCCCATTGCACACTCTGACTGTGTCGGACCTCCGCTCGGTCAGCGAGCACTATGGCGAAGGTGAATGCCCTTCTCCTAATTGGTTGAGACATCAAAGCACCAACGGTGGCTGCGTTGCACACATTGTGAAGATACTGCGTTGGCTATGCTCTGCCCATATTGTTTGCCGGCAGTATGCACCAGTCCCTAAACAAACCCCCCCACACACACATGCACACACACACACGCACGCGCACACGTGTTTTTGCGTGCAGATGCAACAAAAGTGTTTGATTTTGAGGCGAGCGTGGAGCAGTACAAGGCCGCGGGCGGCACTTCGAAGGCGGCCGTGCGCCAGCAGACCACACAGCTGTCGGAATGGCTTGCACAATTTTGAGTTGACGTGCACTCTTGCGTTGCCTTTATCGGAGATGTATAAAAGGGTTGCTTGCCTTTACGAGTGATGTTTGCCTGTATTAGTGATAAAGTCTGCTTGCCTTAACGAGTGATGTTTGCCTGTATTAGTGATAAAGTCTGCTTGCCTTAACGAGTGATGTTTGCCTGTATTAGTGATAAAGTCTGCTTGCCTTAACGAGTGATGTTTGCCTGTATTAGTGATAAAGTCTGCTTGCCTTTACGAGTGATGAGTTTGTCTCTGTAGGGATAAACTCTGCTTGCCTTAACGAGCGATAAGTTTGTCTCTTTAGGGATATTCATATTCACCCATCGCGCGCAAGGAAAATATACCACACAGATGGTGCCTACATCACATCACACCACATTGGAAATAGCGATTCAATTTTACTTATTCTTCGTTGTTGCAGTGGTCGCACAGGCACCGCCACTCACAATGCCATCCGCGGCATACCAAAATCATCTGCCTTTGCGTGCATCCGGGGGCGGATTGCCGTAAATGCAACGTATTTTGGCAGTGCGCAGTGTGGCGATCATACACAGCCGATTGAAACCGAACATTTGCGTTTCTAACGAGAGCGAGAGTAAATGAACAGGAGGCTACCCTTACACGCACATTCACAATCCAATGACACTTGGCAGCATGCAACGGATTGTGCGGTAGCGTGCATGCGACAACTGCGTGTCAATGGGAGTGCTGTGCGGATGGCATCGCGCATCACGTGCGTGGGTGGCGTCCATTGAAAGGGGGAGGCCGTGACGCTGACGTTGGGAGATATTGTCCCAAGGGACTGATAAAACGCACACGCAGCAGGCCGAGAAAGCGCATGGATCACGTGATCACTGAGGGCTTTCAAATGGACGACCGCTCGCGAATCACAGCCAATGTCTGATGTGACAGCAGATGGCGCATAGAGACAGCGAGCGAGAGAAAGAGAGAGAGATGTAGGATTCAAGTCAGTGTCTTAGGCGCTATGCCCATGGAGAGAGAGAGAGAGAGAGAGAGAGAGAGAGAGACACACACACACACACACACACACACAAAGACCCTTAAACACACACACATGCATCATACATGTGGACAAGATCAAAGAAGACAACCCACCGCCATGCGACTCTGCAGAGCCTCTTCTGCCCACGTGAGCTCCATGGCAACCGATTCGCGCAGTCGGTGCAATGACGAGGCATCCATCCGATACAGCGCATCGAGATCAAGTCCGTACTCTGCAGGCGACACCCGAGGTCAATGCACACACACATTGTTATGTGAAAACATACTCGCATTACACCAGATTAAAAAGGACTTACAATAACACGGACTGGATGCACGGGCAACACAGACAACACAGTTGCATATTATTGTTCAAGAAACACAACAGGAGCATGCCCACAACACGAACACAACACAAACACATCACATCACTATTTCCAACACATGCCCCACAACAGAATGAAGCAAAGAGAGAGGGCTCTGTCATTACCGCGCGCAACTGAACGTGCTTCGTCAATGGGCGATGGCACACCCGCTTCGCCTTTGGATTCCATCGAGCGCGATCTCTCCGCCTGCGGAGTTGTGCCCACCGCAGCGTCCCTCACACTCACTCGTTCCCGGTCAACACGCCCAAGCACAGCTATCCCGCCATCTTTGTTTTCAGGACGTTGCGCCTGCGACACAGACGGCGTTGTTGGCGTGTGCGGTGTTGCGTTGATGGACTGCGAAATGTCAAAGAGGGAGAGGGGCGTTACGGCGGCGGATATCGACTGGTCACGTGCATCGCGTGTGGGCGACGCATGCGGCGTGCTATTGCAGTCCATCGATGCCGAAGCACTGTCACGTGCGCCATCACGTGCGCTGTCGTCGCGTGTATTTCCGCTGCTCCCGCCATCTTCCTCGTCGTCCTCCGATTCGGCGGATTCAAAGTCTGAGGGGTATGCATCCTGCGCCCTCTCTTCCCCGCCACTGCCGTGCGCCATGGTGTCGCCATGTAGCACGCGACTGCCGCTAGGGACGTCGTGCACGCCATCTTCCGCTTCATCATCAATGTGTTCGCTGACGTCATCTTCGGTAGATGCAAGTGAGCGCACATCGTCCAATGAGCTGGTGCCAGTATCACTGCCGCCGGATGTGCACACGGGCCCACACGTGGCATCCTCCGTTTCCACGCGATGTCTGTCGTCCGCATAGGTCTCCTCTCCTTCCTCTTCTTGTGCGCAGTCAGTGACCGCCACCGGCACGTCACCGCCGCCGCTCAAGTGGGCGCCAGCATCCAACACCACAGACACCCCGAAGGAAGAGGAGAGCGAAGACAAGTCCCCACCGATCGCACACAGTGTGGATGCTATATCCAGCGTTGTGCCTGTCACGTGAGGTTTGCCGCCAGCGCCCGTCACGTGCGACTCAGCTGTCGACGGTCTATTGTCCCCAAGAAATAGTAACGGCTCGTCACGTGCATCGGGATCACCGCCATCATGCGGCATTGGATCGAGACGCCTGGCATCGCTACCTGCCAATAGACTGTGTGGGAGCGCTGAACGAGACGCAGAATGAAGAGTCGCTGCGGCTGACGTCAGTGTGTCAATGTGGGCGGTTGCTGTGGCAGAGATGGATGCATGCGGGCGGCTGCGTATGTCGGTGGCTGGAATGGGTATCTGGCGGACAGGTCGCGGGTCGTAGCTGCAAGCGCAGATGGTTGGGAGCGCACATCAAGCAGGCGGGTTAGGCGGGATCAGACATGCATCGCAAGAAGGATTGACAATGAGACATAAAAAATGGAAAATGTGTGACAACCGGAGACAGCAGCAGCTAAAACAGCAGCGAGGCCATGCTGCGGAGCACGTGCAGGCGCCGAGTGTGTCGGTGAATAAACTCAACACAACATTGCGCCGCAAACACCATTGAGCGAGCGCATGCCACTCACAAGAAGGACGGCGGAACTAGGCCGGCGTCGCGCCAGATCAGCTTGGGACGCGTATATCCACGCACAGAGCCTTCGATTTCCTCAAAAACATTCTCGAACTCCCTTTGCACTTGGCGCAACAACTGCGTGCGCACGCGATGCCCCCGATACGCTGCCTGATGGGCGTCACGCCGACAAGCATGCAACAACCACACAATCACCACACCACAAGATCAGTATGCTTGAACAATCTGTAAACTACACATGATAGTACTTGTCATTCAAGAAGGGGTTGCGCAAGGTGTTCCGAAGTGTAGTTGTAACAACATTTCAACGCTTGTTGATGTAACAACATCAACACTTGTTGTGACACGAAGCGCACCTGTATGCAAAGCGCCGCCGCGTGGTCCACGTCAGAGTTCCGCAGTTGCGGTGGTGGTAGTGGTGATGCGCCGTCGTGCATCCTTGCTCATCACACAGGTATGTGTCATGCCAGTAAGAATACGACGTCGATGAAGCACCAACATGCAGTATGTCTGTCGGCTTTGCGTGTGCAACACGATGCAACTACAGCAGCATCAAGAGTAATAAAAACGAAATATCCTGAGAGTTCCGTGTGTGTCTACGGAAAGCAACAAACTGAATTGTGTTGTCGTGAAAGAACGGCACATATTAATGAATGATGACAATTGACAAGATTTTTTAGAGCTTATTATGTTTCGGCGCGAATCGTTCCGGAAAATAATGTGCTTTACTGATATTATTCCGATCGGATTGCAAAACAGCCCCACAAGACACATTTTAGACATTACTCAATTTTGAACCAAGATCAAGGGTACTTTTTTATGCTTCAGCTTAATAGTACTAGATGAGTTCACTGGAGATATTTACAGTGAGTGTTGCAAAGCAGCTTGACTTTTGTGTGCTGTTGCGTCAAATACGACTATCCACAGTGTAGTCGTGAGAGCCGTGTGTGTCTGCGCCAACAGATCCAAGTGACGGACTTGGGCCCCATCCCGCGTCGCCAGCATGCAACACGAAGTTCACTTAACATTTACTCCTGCAATAAAGAGACAAAGTAACAATTTCAACACCTGAACCCAACAACGGACGCGACCATAAAGACATGCTGTGAGAGTGTATTTTGACAGTTATGCCCGGCGCCCGATGGACCCGGCAGTGCACGAGTGAGATTAAGAGTTGTGGGAGAGTGAGTTGTATGAGAGTTCGTTGTGTGCGAGTGAGCACATTTCCCGTGCTATCGGTGCATCCGCCCTCTCGTCAGTGGTGCGTGGTATATGATATCGTCTCCATCATCACTCGATTCGCCGCCGTCGTCCGACAGAAGACCCCCCCTGCGATTACTCCGACGATTATGAACATCATCGCGCTCACTCGCGTCCTCCTCCACTTCGGCCGCGACGAGCGAGCGCCGGCTTGCCATAGCAACAGCCATCGCGTGGGGGTCCATGGGCCCAATACCTAGCGCCGCCGCATCTTCGCCCAACAGTCCCTCATATGCCTCTGCAGCAAGACCGTCCTCGTTGCCGCCGCGCGTCGCACTTTCGCCAACGTACTTGTACCGCATTGCGAGAAGCGTGAAGATCACGGACACTCCGACAAGCAGGCCAGCGTAGAAAAAGTACTCTGCGCTCTGCCGCGAGAAAAAGCTTATCTCGGACACAATCACGACAAGGAGGTTTCCAAAGGCGACGGTAAGTAGCCATGCGGCCTGGCACACCGACTTCATGCTGGCGGGTGCCTGTGAATACGCAAACTCAAGGCCCGTGATGGAGAAGAGAATTTCGCCCGCCGTCAACACAACGTACTGCGGAATCTGCCACAGCATCGAGATCTCCTTTGGTGCAATGTCGTGGACAAGTGCAGCGGCCGCCCTGTCGCCACACCACGTGACCAGGACTGTGTAGACTCCGCCATCGCCAAGGTCAGCGGCGCCGATGCGCACAACCTCTGTGCCGTCGTCACTCGTCACAGTGATGACGTATCGACCGCCAGGGACGTCATAATAGTCACCCACCGCGAGTGGGGCAACACCCCGATTCACGCGGCCGTCGCCGTCGAACGTCGGACCCCCCGACAGCCATAGAGACACCCCGCCGACGGGTGACAGGGACGGAGACACGGCGTTGGCGATGCGCACTTTGGCCTGCGAGGGGTCAGGCATGCTCCCCCGGAAGGGATCCCCAAGGATAGCGCCCGCCAGTGCACCCCCGCCGGGCGCGTGGCCCCATAGAACAGTGTAGAACTCGCCCCGCACGATCGGAATGGGCGTCAAGTGAGTCGCATTCAGCGCAGGAATGTCACGTGCTACTGCCCACGCAGCGAGTGTGTCGCCATCGGATGCGAGGGGATAAGCAACATAAGGAAGAGCCGATCCGACAGTTGCCATAAACGGGCCGCCCGGTGAGGCCTGCGACGACTCGAGAACCGATACGTTGAGTGGGGACCCGCAGTAGCCGTCGAGTATGCGCACGCCCGCCTCCCCCCTGGATGCAAAGGTATCGACCTGCGACCGCGACTGCACGGCCTCGATGCGCGCCTGGAGCGCCCCCGCAAGCACAAAGGCAAGGGCGGTGAGCAGCATGCCCGCGCCCATCCGCTGCAGCGGGCGAAATGGTACGCGGAGACGCCCCAGACACGGGTACACGCCCTTTTCAAAAATGGGTATCATTATGAGGACAAGTATGGGATTGATGGCCTGCATTTGATCGGGCTTAATTGTGGTGATCGACCCGACGCGTCCGGACATTTCCTGTGCCTGGAGCGTCCAATGGGAACCCTGCTGGTCATAGAGGGTCCAAAAGACGGGAATGGGGAGGAAGATTACGAGCACTCGCAAGACGGCCTTGATGTCCTCTACAAGACGCACGCCGTGGCGATCGACCGCCCAGTCCATCCTGCCGGGTGCGTGCGTGGTGTGCGTAAGTGGTGTGCGTGAGTATGTGTGAGTGATTAGTGTGTGCGTGTGTGTGTGTATGTGCGTTTTGTTGGTTTCAGCATGATTGGTGAGCATTGTTATATTCAGCAACCAGAAAAAGAAACAGAGTGAATGGAAAGTGATGCGACGTCGATCGCTTCCCATTTGACGGCGATTAAGTGCATGCATCTCCCACACCCATGTACATGCCCACAATGTGCACACACCAAGACACACAATACATGAACAAACGCACACACGCACACACATGCACGAACGCACACATACAGACACACACCAGTGTTTGTGCTTTGTGAGCGAGTCTCGGTTCTTCCATCGCATGACAATCGCAGTGCGGATGGTCCCGATCACGTCCACCATAACATTGCCACGGGGAGGCACGCGCGTGTAAAGCTTTGTTCCGCCGAGAAAGAGACCCGTCGCAACTATCATCAGCAGGGCGGGGACGCCAAAGGCGAGTGGAAAGCAGTCCTCGCGACCTGCGCGGGAGAGGAACATGCAGCATTGCTTCAGTCGCAATCTCTGCATTGAATAGTGTTGTGCGTGTATGTATGCATGTATGTGTATGCATGTACGTGTATGTATAATTGTATATATATATATATATATAATTGTGTATGCATGATTGTGCCTGTATGCATATGTGTGTGTAGGCATGTGTATGCATGATTGTGTATGTATGTATGTGTATCCATGCATGTGTATGTGTGTATGCATATGTGTGTGTACGTGCGAACGTGTGTTTATGTAGGGAAGCGAGAGAGAGGTAGGCTACAACCTCATGGTACAACCACAACTCACCAAAGCACTTGACGTCACTTCGCAGTTTGGGCGTCAAAAGTGTTGAAATCACCGACCCGCAATTGATACTCGCGTAAAAAACGGCAAAAAACTTGCGAATAAGCACAACCTGTCATATTCACCGGCGATATATATGTGTGTGCGTGTGTGAGTATGTGTGTGTTGTGTGTTTACAAGTGTGTGTGGATGTGGTAAGCAGCAGGGTGTATTAGACGCGGTCGGTGAGCAATGGAGCGCACGTGATCAGGCGGGGCAAAGTGGCTATGAATGTGGATGACACACGCAAAACACCGCACAATGCCCTAATATGACAACTCACGTCTTCCGGTCTGAATTGGTCGCCACCGAATGCGGCCACGCATGGCTGTCAAGGGAGAAAAAGGGTATTGTTGGGGGTTCAGAACGCCAAATTAAGGCCGCTTAAAATAGAAAGTGCCGAAGTCACAGGAAACAAAACACTCACACACACACATATATACATATGACACGCGCACAGAACCCTCACCTTGATTCCGCCAGTGCCAACTGCGATTAAACCAAGGCCAAGCACAACTCCCCACGCCTGTAAATGCAAAGAAAGCACATGCACATGCACACGCACACACACACACACACACACAAACACAAAATTCGGCAGATCAGCAAGACAACACAACATCCACTCGCCCATTACTTGAATAGGTCACACTGTTTTCAAATGCTCAAAATTCGCATTTTGCCGCAATAAAGACAGCAGACAGCAATAGTGAAAGGTCCACAAATGACGGACAGACGTACTGTCACTATCCATCACGTGACACACACTCACCATTGGCGGGTTACCCGCAACTCGCGGTATTGCGGTAACACTCATGAATATGTTGCCAACGCAGTAGACGAGGGAGAGGTACAGAATCGTCTTGTACTTCCCGAGAAAGCTGTCAGACACAATCCCGCCAAAGAGGGGCGTGAAGTAGCAGAACATAGTGAACGTGTGATAGTACGACGTCGCCTTTTCGTCGCCGAGACCGAGAAAGTGGAGAAGATACAGCACCAGAATGGCTGCGAAAACACACAAGAGTCGTGTGTGTGTGTGTGTGCGGTGTGTGAGTAAAAGGAGGATCGAGAACGAGAGGCATGTGCATGTGTGTGCATGTGTGTCAGTTGGGAGGGGCGGGCGCCACGTCGTGAAGTTGCTCGATCAAATGTCGGAATGCAAGAACGGTACACACACATGGAAACACACCAAAGACACACACACACACACACACACACTCACTTTTCATTCCATAAAAGCTGAAGCGCTCGCAAAACTCCTGTCCAATAATGAACCACACACTGCGCGGGTACTCGGCCAGCGAGAAGTAGCCCTGCATTGTCACGTGATTCAGTGCCGCCGACATCAGACATCGGAGGGAGAGACACAATTGCGATGGTTATTTTGGGGTCATCGACAATCGTTTGGCACTTTATGCGCAATTGTTTTAACATTACTCCCCCCGC
>CALSCR010003989.1:0-18617 GCA_943704495.1 Pigoraptor chileana | reverse complement strand
GTATGTATGTATGTATGTATGTATGTATGTATGTATGTATGTATGTATGTATGTATGTATGTATGCATGTATGTAAAGAGCATAAGAACGGACAGCGAGGAAAAAGAAAAATCCGTTTAAGCCCAACACACCGGGGTGCGCATCACGACGGCAGCAACCACAGCCTGATGCACGCTCACCTTGCAAGGCCATGGTCTTCTGCTTGAGCAGTTCGTTTGTCGAGCAAGTTAGTCCTCACATCGCGCAACAAGTCCAACTTCTTCTCCGTCCGTGCCGCCGGAATGCTCGTTTGGGTTCGCGAGCTCCTCTTTCAGAGTGATGATCTGCTCCTCAATCCTGTAAAATTTCCGTCTAACTATGTCGCCGAAGTCGTCAGCATTAGGGCCCGTCTGTTGCGTTGCTCAGCGGGCGATGTGTGCCGATGCCGATGTCGCGACGAAGCAAATTTTGGCGCCGATGGATGATGTGGAGCAGCAAACCAGCCTGATGGAAAGGCGGCAGTCATCCGGGGTGAGATAATATCGCATCACGTGGCCCAATCCTTACAAAAATGTTTACGAGATCTCGCCATAACTCTACGGCATGCATATTAAACCCCAAAGAAAGCCACATGACCATTTCGTGAGGTTAGGGTTAGGTGAGGTGTGTGTGTGTGATATAGGTTTTTTATATACGGTTCCGGCTAAGGAAGGTAGGGTATTAGCCTGAGAGGTTCCCACATCACCCTTGACCACCCCTCAACGAAAACCAAACGGCCAGAATTTCTGAAAGATCCGCGCCTGCATTTAAATGATTACAGTTCACTTTATCACAGACGGATCACACACAAATTAAACTACAGAGCGAAAAATGGCAGCGACCACATTTGATGCGTACGCTCTTGTCGAAGTTGGGAAGCCACTTCAGCTTGTAACGCTCGATCTTCCCGCCCTGAAGGCAACCGAGGTCCGAGTGGAAGTCACGCACTGCGGCATTTGCCGTAGCGATGTTGATTTCATCGACAATAAGTACGGGCCTGTTCCTCTCCCTCTTGTCGCGGTGAGTTGAACTCTTTTGCTGACTTTTGCGCTCTCGACAACACTGTATCGTCTGTCGGTTCACGCCGGACCCCCGACGACACTGTGTCGAGGCTGCCACTGATTACTTCCTCGCTACCTGGTCAAGGACGATTCTTTTTCGACCTCCGTGTGCACAAATAGCTGTAATCAGGAAGTTGAATAATAGATTGATATTGATATCTGATGATGATTCGTTCCGCATATAGGGCCATGAGGTTGTCGGGATTGTCCGCGAAGTCGGTGCTCTTGTGAAGCACATCCACGTCGGACACCGCGTTGGCGTGGGCCCACTGCGCTCATCCTGCGCCGATTGCAGCTGGTGTGCATCGGGCCGCGACAACTTGTGCGCCACAAAGGAGCTTACTATTGCAAATGGAAATAAGGGCGGCTTTGCAAAGTGGATCCAGCTCGACTCTCACTATACTTTTCCCATTCCCGACGCACTCTCTTCTGAGGCGGCAGGTCGGTAAACTGAGTTGATGGCAGATTATCGCGTATCACTTTGATTCACACACATTTTTTGAAGATGGCCACGGTTGCCAAATGCACAATTATGCATTGCTCACACAACGGCAAATTTGAAGGCAATGCGAAGAGGTGCCCACAAGAGAACGGAGCGACAAGCCCTTGGCGCCCAGATAGTCAGTGTGAAACTCTCAGCTAATCCCAATGCAAATTTCCTCTTGCATACAACGTTCACGTGCCAACAGCGCCTCTCCTCTGCGCCGGCGTGACAGTCTATTATCCGATTGTGCGTCACACAACTCCGGATATGACGGTCGGCATCCTCGGCATCGGAGGTCTTGGCCATCTTGGTGTGCGATTTGCGGCCAAGCGAGGAAACAAGGTGCGTTGAAGTTAAGAGTGTATTTGGACAGTGGAGTTTACTCGCCCACTCTCTATTTGTCACGCGAGGACACTGTTCCCTAACGTGAGAGATGTAGGATTAGGAAATGTCTGGCGATGTGCCCATGGATTCCAAAAGAGCGAGGGAGAGAGAGAGATAGATTGGGGGGACTTACAGACTTGACTTCCACTCTTGAAGGTTGTTGCCTTTTCGACGTCGCCCAGCAAGGAGAAGGAGGCAAAGCACTTTGGCGCGCATTCCTTTGTCAACATTAAGGATCCTCAGCAGGTAATGTGAATCAAATTACGTCGCACGCGTAGCTGACAAATGCATCTTCACTTGTATGTAATGAGAGTGCAGTCGAATCACTGTTGCCGTAAAATGCATATGTGCTTAATCCTCACAGTCGCAGATAGCTTCAGAAATTATGGACGTTTGAAATCATGAAGAACTTTAGACGGGTTCGCTCTCTTTCAGTGGGACGACATATATAGACACTCACTGTTCCCTATCTGTTTCCTATTTTCCACCGTCTACCATTTTAGATGGCGGGTGCTGCTAAATCGCTCGATTTTTTGCTGTCAACGGTCGATGCCAACATCAACTGGATGGAGTATCTCCAACTAATGAAGCCGGACGGAAAGATCTGCGTGGTCGGCGCCTCAATGGGCCCCATCAACATTCCCGCCGGTCTTCTCAGTAAGTCTGCTATAGAATGCCGTCTTTTGAAACTGCTGCATCGAGGGGCGTGTCAGTGGCCAGTCTGGACAGCTTGGAAAATCACTGATTTGTTACAATATATACAAGCCGGACAGGCTCTCCTGAATAGAATGCGTTGCGACCTTCAGCACTCCTTCTCCCCTGCCGCCGGCTCTTTTCGCATATCACGTGCCGAGCCGCACGATATACATATGTATATATATATATATATATACATATTTGGTGATGTGGATGTTTTTCTTCACTTTTAATTTCGCCTGATCAATAGCGGTGGTGACACGGCTCGTGCATATGCATCCTACAGTGCTATGGCAGTACCTGATTCCATCCTCTGATGAGTATTACCCTGAATGCAGTTATGGGCCAGACAACCTTCGTTGGAAGCGCCGCCGGTCCTCGCTCTTCTACGATTGAGATGCTTGAGTTTGCCGCGCGCCACAACATTGCGGCAGATGTGGAAGTCGTTTCGTTCGACACAATCAACGACGCCGTGGATCGTGTTCGCAAAGGAACGTCTGCATTCCGTGTCGTTCTCAAGCATTAATCACTGATCAGTCCAAAGAGCCGCTGACAGGTCGCATATCAGTGCCCGGCAGGATGCACAGAGTGCAGTGCTTGGAATGTAGGTGGTTTAATACGTTCGACGCTGTCGATTCGCACCAGGGGTCCTCACCCCTGCTAGCACTGATTAGATTTGCCATTGATTCTAAGTTATTGATTTTCTTCGGCACTATTAGATTAGTTAAGGTTACAGGCGCCGGCCGTTTTGCCGACGACCCTAATAGTTGGATGGTCTGCCGACTCAACCTTCTCGGAGTAATTAGTCTTCCAGGATCAATTCATAGGCTCCATATTTGTAGCCGAATTTCGTACAAATTGTTCAAAAATGTGCCACATTTGACCCCTGAGCATATTTGCGCTTCCGGCATTATTTACAATGCACTGGTGACGGCCGCACGCCGGACTGTCAAATGATACGCTTTCAAAGGCATCTGGTGCCTGTGATACTTGTGATGCGTAAATAGCGGGTGCAACGTGTTGAAAGGACTCTCAGTGACGGACATAATTACGACCCGGTATAGCTAGACAGACAGCCGCTGTCGGCCCAGTGATTGCCATTACCACTGACTGAAAATGACAGCAGATGACGTCGCGGAAGAAATATCTGCCTTGAGGACGGACGAACACAACGTCAAGGGTCTCGCCGTGTTCTCCATCTTCGTAACACTTATTCTCTTTGCGGCATCCGCAATCTTTTTTTACTTTTCCGTTCGCGGAACCGGGCTGAAATATCGTCGACAACATGGAAATTACGGCAACGCACCAGAGTTTAGTAACCTTGCAGGGATGGCGGCGTGCATCACAGCAGTGGTTTGGTTCGCTCGCGCAACGGACCATATTCTGCTTGCGAATGGCGTTATGGCTTCGTTTCCAGTGAGGAATTACAGGTATGTAAATGCCAGCCGCAAACTGCGGCCGCCGAGTGACCGATCAGTCATTACGTCAATACAGTAGCAGTCGTACATAGCAGATGCTGGACTTTGGCAACATATGACCAATGTGTGGGATTATGTTTGTTGTGGCCGACTGCAACGGTGATACACGGTAGGGGATGCCGGCATTGGAACACTGTGACGGTAACTTGTCTGCCGCCCGGGCCGGCGGAGTGTTGCGACATCAACGACCGGCCCATTACAATTTGCTGGCCCGACGCCGGTACTAAGCTCAGTGGAATGAAGTTTAACTGATTTGACTCGCGGCCGGACAAACGACCTGAATATGTTAGTTATATTCCATGGCTGTCTGCCTCCGTCTGCAAATCGGCACTGATCGGCTTTCCATTTCGATCTTTCCCGGCACTGGCCAACTCACACACTGCAGGTACTACAATTATCTAATTTCGGCGCCCATGCTGGTGTTGGACATATGCATCGTCACCGAGCAGCCGTTCAAGTGGTCCTATACCCTTCTCACCGCCATCACGATGTTCCTCGGGATCGCCGCCATCAACACTGGCCAACCCGTGTCTGGCGAATCCTATGCCTATTTCGCCCTCGGGTGCTGCGTGTTTAGCATCCTGTACTTCAACTTCTTCAAAAACATTTATCTCCGCGTGAGATACTACCCAAAGCACCTTCAGTTCTACCTCAAAGCCGCGATGGTGAGTTATAATTACACTCGCAGTTGTGTCCCCGTCACTGGCAATTCTGAAGTGATGCCGTTACGTTGCCAGGCTACACTGTGAATCATGACAATGCCTCTTCGGTTCAGCCGAGTGGGACGTGCGCCCGCTTGTGTGTTGGCATGTGTTGTGCTTGCCGGTGCAACTGATACCATTGCCGTGGGCCCGGCAAAGTATTTTGTCAGTGCTGGACATCGCAAGATGCGTGTTATGTGCCATGTCATCTATGAATTCCACGCCCGGCGAATTTCCTGCCACGCCCGGACACGGTCGGCATTCGTGCTTTAAAGACACAGAGAGTTACAGACCACTGACACCAAATTCTATTCTCCTTTATTGTCACGCTCCCCCACCCTCCCCCCCCTTTTCAACCCGGCCGGGTTGCCCATTGCGCACAGTGGACATTCCTTTTCACATGGCCGATGTTCCCGTTGCTCTTCATTATCGGCCCTTACTTCTGCGATTTCATCAGGTAATCTATGTCACGTGCATGCACAACTGAACTGGATTCATGCAATCCACGCCATCTGAACATGCAGTTCCAGACTGTCAGTTCAACTACAGAGCTTCCGTCACTACGTTACTAACTATCTTACCCTTCAACTCTCCACATCGACGGGTGGACTTGTGCAGTATCGAGGCAGACGAGTACTTCAATGGATTTCTTGACGCATCCGCAAAGATTGTCTACAGTGCCTTCCTTATGAGATTCCGCCTTGGCCTCGAAGACATTTACAACCTGAAAGCGATGACCGCGGATGCGTTGTTACGAGCACGTGGGGCTGATCAGTCGCAGGTAAATGTACCCACCCCATTGCGCACCAGCACGATCGATACCAGTGGTACTGCCGAGTCGGCACCGGCGGGAGCTGACATGTGTCCGATTGCAGTGCGCAATTACGAAGGAGGACGCAATAACTCTCTCGTATACGAACACGCGGCACGTCAGTCCACTTCAGACGATGCGACGACACGATACAGCCACAACGTCCACGACAGTCACTACGGTAACCGGCACAACAAACAACACGATCATGGAGGGCGCGCCGACGGCTCCTCATCGTTGTCACACAATGATTATCTGCCACAAAGCGACACTTATGCTATGCCGAGGTCATTGTCTGGTCGCAGTCGGAACTTTCCCGTCCGCACTCTGGCTGTGAATGTGAATGACTCAAATGTCTCGATCGCACTGCCGTTTGGGGTGGTCGATGAAAATCAGGAGCGGCCACGTGGCCCACAACCACTCGGCGATGGTCCGGCGACGATGGGACGCAAAGCGGGATTTTCGCGAAGTGCATCTGTGCAATATTATTATCACGACGACTCTCCAATGGAAAGTGCCGTCGCTTACAGTTTTACAGCGGAGCGCAACCGGAATTCGAATATGACCGGAGCAGGGACGCACACGATCCAAGACACACGACAGCACGGACAGCAGTCGGCAGCGGCCGTACAACAACGGACAGGCCATTCTCGGAGCGCTTCTGTGCAATATGATCACAGCGACGCAATGCTGGAGTGGGCAGCTGCCACACGCGCGGCTCTATCGGAACGAGGAGCGCCGGCGTCTGCGGATGACCATGACGGGTATTTGTATCAGTGCGATACGCGACCGGTTTCGTACAGACTGAGCCCCCTCGTTACACCCCGAGGCCATTATGACAGTGCGACACACGATGCGTTTTCGACGGATCGCCAGGCCGATTCCGGTGAATGGAACACGGTCGCCACCCATATTGGCGCGAACACTACCAATGTAGATGCTGGCGGCAATGGCCAATCGCCTGTCGGTCAACTGAGGGCAATACTGCAAGGCATGCTCTCCAGCCTGTCTTCTGCATACGGTGACAGCAACAGTTCGGTTCCGCAATAAATAAAATGACGAAACCTTATAAACGGACAGATGCGCACGCAGTTAGGCGGCCAACCACTGGTACAGTAGTCCGGCCGTCAGAATATGATAATTCGTCATCAGCAGCCAATGACGCCGGGGTAGGCCGAACTGACGGCGCGTGAGCCGGAGTGCCCAGTGTAATAAAATGCGGCCTCAGTACAGACTGTTGACCGTGACAGTCAGCCAGGTACCAAAGAATCATAACGTTGGCAGCCCGCCGGCACACCGGCTTGCGCTGCGTGAGTGGTTCGTGGATTGAATCAGTGCACCACCCCATGGCATACGATCAGATTGCAACGGCAACCTGTAAGCACCTCGAGTATCAGTCGGGACCGTCTTCTGCATCAGTTCAGTCAGCGGTGCCGGCCCCCCCCCGGACTACTCAGGCTGTGCGCAGTCTGAGCCAGTTTAATTCTAACTCAGCTGCTGTCTCCACAATCGGTGTTCATTGACACACCACCGGCCATTCCCGACTGCAGCAAATAAATATGAGTCTGGCAGGGATGTACCGGGCACGGCGGCATATGTATTACGGAAGGGGAGGCTCAGTAATGCCGGTCCATTGGAGCAGCCCGACTTTTCTCCAGTTGCTCTTCAGTCTCATGGCCAGTTAATCCCATCGTGCCGATTCGTCGCTCCGCCGCGTACAGTGTTTTTTTTACCACTACAGTTCCGACACTTGATTGGCTGACTTGATTAAAAATAAAATAAATGGTCCGATTGCGGATGGACCGACGTCGACCGTGTGACTAAAAGTCCGGGCCGGGGCTACTGTGCCGACTGCCGAACTCAGCTGAGCACACTCCGGTGATAAAATTTAAATGGCACCCGACTCTCAGTCAGAGCCAAAGCCGGCAGAAACTAGTACTGAACAACACGTCAGTGCGCAATTCCCAATAAACACGACTCTGCACTATACAGGGCTCCGTCTGTTTATATTGTGTTGAACGGAGTTTGGTCGTCACCGTAATTGAACTGGCATTGATCGCACAATTATCACGGCTGTTACATTACATCGCCGGCCGGCCCCGGCTGGGCCGGGCGAGGCCGCGTCGGTGTCGGGCCGCCAGTCGGCTAGCTGAGACGATGCGTGCAACAGCGACGCAATTCAGCCGTGTCTCAGTCTCGGAGCCGGCGCTGAGCCGGTCGCCGGGACGACCGCCGACGGCCGTTCCGCGTGGGTACTGACTACTGCTTTATGCCGCTAAATTGTAGGCCGGGAGTAACAGTCATTCAGTAAATCACGGTTGTCATGACTCACGGCCGACTCGGGTGACACGTGACTGGGGCAGTCGGAAAATTTACACTTGGCTGTTCACTGCGGAGTGAGTGAGTGCAGCGACACTGAGGCCGCGGATTCAGGCAGCGCGCGAATCACCGGGCGTATATATATTTACATTTGGGACCATTATTACATGTTGTGAAAGTGTGGATCTGTTCATAGCGTCACTGCTGAAGAGACAAAACAGAGATTCCCCAATCACCACCGGACCACCGAGACCGTCACACCGGACCACATTGATCGCTCAGATGGCCCGATTAATCACAATCACTCTCCCAAGTGGACTGCGGATAGCCGCTAAGTCGTGGGGTCCGACCGATGGAAAGCCCTTCCTTGGACTGCACGGTAAGTGCGGATGTAGTACTGAAGGCATCCCATGTCATAGTTTTGATGCAAATTCGATTCTCTTTGGCAAGTGTCTTTCTCTTCTTTGCTCTCGATGGTGTTTTGAAAGTGTTGCGTGTCGGCTGGATAATGCAATATTTGTGAGGAAAGAAAATTGTGGTGGTTTCGCGTTTGATTCGCTCCGCACTCTGATTACATTCTGCAGGATGGCTGGACAACTCGAATACATTCGACGCTCTGGCTCCTCTCCTCCCAAAGGGTGTGTGTTTTATTTTAACATAGAAAACTTTTGCGCGATCAACTCGGCGCTTTTGACACGCATCGACTCTGATATGGATGTGCCATGCATTTGGTTGCTACATTCCTCGTAATGCTGCGACAATATTTCGTTCAATGGGGCTATGTAACGCGTGTGTCTGTTTTGTCGTGTGGGTGAGATTTCGCTTTCATCTTTTACTCGCAACTGTGCAGACGTGAATCTTGTCGCAATCGATCTGCCCGGACACGGCCTCTCGGACCACAAACCGGCTGGAACGTCTTACATGCACGCCGATTGGCTTTACAATGTCCGCGTGGGTTGGACACCGATTTTGTGTGTGATTGTGTATGTGTGTGTGTGTGTACATGTACGTGTGTGTGGTTGCAGTTATGTTTGGGTCGTGTACATGTGCGTGTGCGTGTGAGTGTATGTGTGTATGTGTGTATGTGTGTATGTGTGTATGTGTGTATGTGTGTATGTGTGTGTGCGTGTGTGTGTGTATGTGTGTGTGTGCGTGCGTACGTGCTGGTATGTGTGTGAATTGACTGAATTTGATGTTGTTGTTCTGTCTCTCTCTCACTGCGCGTTGTGGAGTCCATGGGCACAGCGCCTAAGACAGTGACTTGAATCCTACATTTCTCACTGTGCATCGCCATTGCGTTTTGTGGAAAGCGTGAAGCTGCCGCCACCCGACTTTTTTTTCGTTTGTATTTTCAGAATACGCTGTATCATGACAACCCCCGACCCCCCCCCCCTCTCCCTCCCTCCTCCTCCTCCTCCTTGATTCGTCTCATCCATCCTCAGAGCGTTGTTGATGGTGGGTGATTAGGGACTGAGCCCAATTGTTGTGTTTGTTTGCAACGTTCCGATTTGGACTGGATTGTCTGCTGGAACGCCCGTGCATGTAGTAGCGTTTAGTATAAGGATGACTTTGCGTGTATTAATGGTGCGCCTGTAAAATGAGAATGTGTGCTACACACTACGAGCATTACGTAAACGCGCTTATTTGATGTCACGTGACCCGTCCGTTGCCTGTTCATGCAGTTCTAGGCTGGAATAGGTTTTCTTTTATGGCCCATAGTATGGGTGCCGGCATTGCATCGATGGTGAGTGCGTTTGCATGCGACTGCGTGTGGGCGATAGGGCGCATAAATATACATACCTACATACATGTTATGGTGTGTGTGTGTGTGTTTATGGGTATGCGTGCATGCGTGTGCATGTGTGCATACTATACATACATCTGCAGGTTGCGACTGGCTATGCAAAACACATTTAACGTTCGCCATGTTTGACGCGATGCTTTGTTGAGGCGACCGTCACTGATACATAAGCATCAATCGTGGAATGGCCCCCCGACATCATTCGCACTCCCACTGCAGTTTACTGGGACCTTTCCATCGCGTGTGGACAGTGTTGTGCTTATCGAAGTGAGTGTTGATGGTTCTGTGTATCGACAAATCGCATTCTTCGTTTGCTGTTTTGTCTCTAACGCTGTTGAATTAAGGCTGTGCGACTGCGTATGATTGGTGTGCATTTGTACGCGTGCGCGAGATTGCGTGAATGTGAGCCTGTGTATGCGTGCGCCTGAACTGGGTGATGTTCTGTGACTCAGCCTGCCTGTCAGCATTGGCCATATGCTCATTCGTATATTTCTTTGTGTTTCGCGTCTTGGAGAGATCTGAGAGTGGACATATACAGTAATTATTCTTAACTGACATTGGGCATATGTCGATCCTCACCACCCATCACCCACGCACCCACACGCACCCACACTGAACCCACACTCGACGCCATGCCTTGCCATGTCAGGGCATTGCTCCCTTCTTCAAGAGCGAGAGGGAGGCTGCGGATCAGCTTGCAAAGGGGATTGAATCGCTGATTGCCCTCGAGGGACGCAAACCAAAGGTCTATGCCAGCCGCGATGAATGCATTGCAAAGTGCGTATGTGTGTGTATGGGGGAAGGACTGTTCTCTGCTCTCTGTAATTTATGCACTATGCACGTGGTGTGGTGGGCAAGCGGTCAACAGCTAGCTTATTTCATTACCTTCCAACATTCACTCACTTCTCGTATCAACCATTTCATTCCTACATGTACATACACATGGCTACTTATGCTTATATGCGATATTTACGTACTCTTTACCGGCTTTGACACACACACATATAGTCGCCTCACACTTCTCTCTCTCTTCACTCTTATCCGATTTGTGGAGTCCATGGGCACAGCGCCTAAGAGACTGACTTGAATCTACATCTCTCTTCTCCGATACGCTTTACCTCGCTCTTCTAATACGCCTTTGTACATCTCATCTGCCCACGTGGTTTGTAGGCTCATGCACAACTATCGGTCCGTCACGCGAGAATCGGCGGAAATCCTTTGCGAGCGCTCGGTTCGGGATGTCGAGAAGGGCGGCGCCTGCTTTGCACACGACACTCGGCTAAAGGCCTCATCACCCGTCATGTTCTCCAAGACACAAGTAACAAATGTCCTCGCGCGTGTCGACTGCCCTGTGCTGCTGTTGATGTGAGTGGGATGTGAGTGGTGTTCCAGTCTTTGTAGTACTTCAATACCGGATGGGTCTGGGGAAAGGCTCCGTTTTGTGTCTGTGAGTATCTGTGTGTGTGGGCATACGAGTACTTCACCTGCATTTGTGGGGTGTGTGCGTGCGTGTATGTTTGCAACCACCATTCTCATTCTTCTCTTTGTTGGTTGTTTGTATTTAGGGCTGAAAACGGTCTCAAGTTCGATGCGGACGTCATTTCAACATTGTGTGACGCCATCGGAGCAAAGCGGCCGTCGGAGGTGCGTTGGGTTATGTGTTGCATTTGCATGCGTTATTTTGCATTTGAAACACCTCCCAGTCTGTGGAGTCTTTTCTGTCACCCTTACGTACACTTATCTTGTGCTAATGGTGGCATCAGTTGCCAAAGTCGGCATGCTCTGCGTGGTGTTGCGTGAAGTGTTTGTTGACTGTCCCCTTTACCACACTGCCTCCAAGTGCCTCGATCACTCTCTCAATGGCATTCATTGATCCCCCCCCCCCCCCCGGGACTATTTTTTTACTTCGTTTTTTCTTTTGTTTGGGAAACTTTTTTCGGAATCCGTCGCAGTTTTACCGCGTCGTTGTCCCAGGCACGCACCACATGCACCTGAACACCCCGGGTCACGTGATTGGCCCCGTGCTTGACTTTCTCAGCCGCCATCCGACGCAGAGGCAGCCAGAGCCTCAGTCCACAGCCCCCCATCATCATGCACAACATCACTCGAATAAGCTGTAATGAGCTGCCGTACATGCGTTTCTGTGTGTGCGCATTCGCATTCCTTGGGAATGAGCTGTGTCTTGTGTGTGTGTGTGTTGGTGTGTGTGTGTTTGTGTGTTTTTTCATGTGTGTCTAATGTTGACTATCAATGCGAATTATTGCGGGGACGTTTTGATGTATCGCGATTTTCACAACGACGAAACCCAGTTTGATTCAGCGACTATTTGAGTCGATTGTTTGCAGAGATCGCAGATAGAGTGCTCCTCACTGCCACCGAGGTGCCAAAGGCCCGTGGCTTTCTATAGACGACCATTTAATTCCCAAATGCACTTCTAATTCCCAAATGCCTCTAAATTTAAGTGCCAAAATGCTCTTTAATTCCCATTTGCACGTGCACACCGTCTCTCAGCATCATTTACATGTTGTGTGTTGTGAACTCTCAAAAAATGATGACTGAGCATTGTATATATATCATTTTTAGAAGTTTGCAAAGTAACGACATGGCAGTCACGTGTCTAACGTGCAAATCCCAAATGTGAAGAAGGGCAAAGTTTCTTTCATTCAATTCCATAGGAAGGGAACTGAAAGCGACAAGCCGGCATCATGCACGTGACCCGACACCGCACACAAGCGGTCCAACACTGACGTCAGCCTCACTCCAGCACACACACACACACACACACACACACACAGCACACACTTATGTTCTTGTCCATCCACTTGATAAAAAGCAATCCAACTGCTCAGAATAGACGCTTCTCATAACTGCGGATGGGAAAGGAAACAAACAAAAAGAAAACAAAATGTGAGATACAACGTCATATCCCAACAACAAAACCACGTGTCACAACACACTGACACCAGCCGAATGGTATGCAAACAACGAGTGCACAATAAAGCGACGGCGAGAACAACCAACAAAGTGCGCGTGAGCAGAACAAAAGTGTAAGCAAGGCCCAACACACAACCAAATCCACAGGCAATGTGCGCAGAGGACACTCACGAGTGGAGAGAGTGGACGCCGCCCTCCTGCTGTGCCGCAGGCGTGCGCCTCTCAAAGCGGAGATCTCCATTTGCAGACATTTCGCGAAGCTGGGTGAGACTGCGCGCACCAATATCCTGGAGGCCGTGCTTGACGCCTACATGTTTGGTCGTGTTTGTGTTGTTGTTGTTGAACATGAGCGGGGAAGGTCTACACCATTGGGAGTGTTTGTGGACACATGCCACATGCACAATGACACATACAAAAAAGAGTGAAAGACGCACATGCACATGCACATGGGAAATAGAGGGGGGGGGGGGGAAGAGGGGAATAAGTGCAAGCGCACCTGCAACAAGGTACGGAATGAACGCTTGGATGGATCCCTTATCAACGACGGCGCCAGAGACACCCTGCGCGACCTTGATTTGGTCTGTCTCGCTGAAATATCGCTTTTTGCTGCCATCCTGCTCGTGTTGCGGTCGACAAAAGAATTGAAAAAGAAGGGAGTTACGCACATGTTATTTGACATACTATACACACACACACACACACACACATTACACACACATTGCACGCGAGTGCACAACACCATAACCAACTTTAATTTTACTTGAACAAAGCTCCGAAAAGAAGAACAAGCAAAAAAAACCACCAAAGAAAACAAAACACAAAACACCAACACAACAAACAACAACAGCAAATCCAAGATCCAATCCAGTCCGCATGCACAACGTGCATAACCACCGATTGGAGGCACCACCCACCTTCTCCATTGCGTCTAGGGAGCCCATGCCGCGATACTTCTTGAGGCGGATTCCATTGCTGAAATAGTACTCTCCGGGGGCCTCGCTGGTGCCTGCAAGCAACGATCCCATCATGACACTGCTTGCGCCGAGTGCGCTCGCCTTGATCACGTGGCCGACGTTGGAGATGCCACCGTCCGCAATGACGGGGACGCCAAAGCGGCGTGCATACTCGGCAACCTGGTAAACAGCCGTGCCTTGGGGACGACCGCATGCCATCACTGTTTTGTTGTGTTGTGGTGGTTGTTGTGGTTGTTGATGTGTTGATGTGATCGTTAAATTGTTGTTGGTGGGGATTGGCGGAGGGGGGGGGGGGTTAGAGCATCGTGCAGAGTAGGCATGCTGCGTGTGTGTGTGTGTGTTTTTCATATGCACAGTCCACCTGCACGTGACGCACCTTCCTGCGTGATGCAGATGGACCCACTGCCCATGCCCACGCGGAGAGCATCGGCGCCGGCTTCAATGAGATTCTTTGCCTGAGCTTGAGTGACGACGTTACCCGCCACAACCTGTGTTGCAAAGACGACCACACAAGGACACACACACACCACTTGGTTGGCGAGTTGGGCAGCAAAATCGGGCAGTGCGCCGCGAATAGCGAGAAAAATGAAGCGGAATACATACACAGATACACTTACACACACTTACACACCTACACACCTACACACACGCACACACACAGACAATATATATTATGTAGTTATGCGCACATGCACACCCACACTGCACGCATGCACGCACCTGAAGATTGGGATACTTGCTCTTGATGAACCGAACCATTTCAATCTGAAAAACCGAATTTCCTTGCGACGAATCGAGAACAATGACGTCAAGACCAGCCTGCACAAGGAGGTCGAGACGATGGCGGTCCTCTGGGCGAGTTCCAATTGCAGCACCGGCTGTTTTTGTTGATATCATTGTTGTTGTTATTGTTGTTGTTGTTGTAGGTGGTGGCGGTGTTGGAGTTGTTGTCGATCGGTTGTGTGCGGAGCATGCGAACGTGTGTGTATGTGTGAGATATACAGACGAGCCCGTTGAGCAGTGATTCGCATTCTTGCGCAGACAAACACATGTATCACACAGTTTGCACCAATGGGCAACAACCTTTGACAACAGAGAGTGCGCAGAAATATACACACATATACACACATACACACACACACACACACACACACACACACATACGCGCACACACACATACGCACACGCACACACAGATCCACGCACCCAGAAGCTGCTTCTTGGAGTCCTTGGACGCCAGGGGATACGATCGGTTCTTCTTCAAATCCGTGCGTGCAATCAGGGCAACAAGTTCGTCGTTGTCATTGACGATCGGAAGCTTGCCTGATAATTCAAAGCACCGAGACAACAAACAGATGCCATTATTAGACACTGCTGGAAACAAATTTCACAGAAACAGCAACACAGAACACATCGAAAGTCTGGACATTACCTTTCTTGGATGTCTGGAGGATGCGGTTGGCCTCTTCAAGGCTGCATCCAGCATGTCCAGTAACAAGATCGTCGTGCTTGGTCATGATCTGCACACATTCACCAAATCGAGTCATTGAGGGGAAAAAATAGACATTCTGTGTCCAACGGCGATTGGATGAACAAAAACAGCAAATAGCTGCAAAGCCCTACAACAACAACAACCATAACCACCACCACCACCACCACCACCACCACCACAACAACAACATCAGCAGCATAAGCAGCGCACCTCCGACAGAGGGGTGGACCACAGCTCCTTCTTGATAAAGTCGATGTCACGTGCGCTGATGATGCCCAGCAGTTTGCCTCCCATCGCGCCAGTGGCTGTGGGAGTTGGTGTGAATTGGGTGAATGAGACCACAAGCTGAGAAACAAATGCACCACACAATAAATGCATATGCCGTTGTATGTGTGTATGCATGTGTTGTAGTATATATACATATAATTCTGCAATAAGAGTGAATGATAGCACTTGGCACAGCATGGAGACACACCTGTGATGGGAATTCCAGCAAATCCGTACTTTTCCTTGATGGCAAACACATCACCAACAGTGTGGGCCTCCGTGAGAACAATGGGGTTCAGGATGAAGCCTTGTTCATAGCGCTGAGTTATGCACGCGTTGTTGGGATACATGTTTAGACAGTTGTGGTTGTTGTGAGTATAATGTGGGTTGCTTGTTTGTATTTGTGTGTGTTACGCAAGATGACAAGATGGTAAAGGCCTTGAAGCTGCTTCAATCGACAACTAAAATTCAAAGACGCAGACGAAGACACACACACACACACACACCTTGACCTTGCGCACGTGCTCAGCCTGCTCCTCGGGGGTGCAGTTGTGGTGCACAATGCCGATTCCTCCCATAAGCTGCATCGCCAAAGACCAAAAAACCAAAATTTCAGTGCCCACATTGACAAGCACTCCCGTATTCACCAAGCATGTATCGCAGATAAAAACGTCCCTATTATCCAACCACTACAGATGCACAAACTATCCAACAAGATCACTGCCAACTATGTGTTTCTAATGTACGCGTGTTGTGCCGGAGTCCAATTCTGGGGAGAACAGAGCCTGAGTGATTCAATGCCACATACCGCCATCATAATTGCCATTTCGGACTCTGCAGGCGAAGGCGCATGCATGGATTGCACATAAGTTGTTGGGTGTTGAGTGTATGAAGTCAAGCGCAATCACTTAGAATACACACAACAGCAAGAGACCCTACTAACGATTCATGTTGAATATAAGTCGATGTCTTAGGTACTGTGCGCATGAACTCCACAACTATTAACAACCGAGAGATAAGTGAGAGCAGATGCGGCACACACACCCGTGATGGTGTCCATGGGTGAGCTGACAAACGGTGTCTTCAGTGAAATGCTCTTTGTGAGCTGAGTGGAGAGATCCTGCAACGATACGAAAGAAACCGCAAAAAAATGTTTGAGATTCATTGAAGCGATGATGGAAGCTTTCAAGTCTCTCACACAAGTTGTAAAACGAGCTACGGGTTCTGGAATAAATCCATCAATCAAGGGCGAAAGGGCAGCGTACCACTTCGTCGGCAGTGAAGTCGATGTATCCGGGAAGAAGCAGAAAGTCATTGTAAGTGAGTCCAATCTGCTGGGAAAAGAGCTGGCGAGCCGTGAGGCCGTCGGAAATAAAGTCAGCATCCGCCATTTTCAATTTGCAAAGCTGAAGCCGTGTGTTGAAGCCGATTAAAATTGTGGCAAAAATTCAGTTGCAATCTTTGGCGATGGCAAATGAAATATCCTATATGAGGGCGTTTCAGAGCCAAGAGTGGTCAGAAAGGGACGGTGGAAAAGAGAAAGATGCACCGAGTGAATCAATCACCCATACAGCCACACATACACACATACACGCACGCGCAACGTCATGCACAATTTATTGCCCACGTGCGGGCTATTCATTCTCAACTTGGCTAGTGCTGCTCAGTATGACTTAATGACCCAATAAGTAGTACCTTGCACCCGCTGAGAACCAAATTGCCAAAGTATGAATATCCGTGTAAAGTAGATACTTGCGTGTTTCAGGGATGGCAGGTTGACGAACATGTTGCACTAATATAGACTTTTTGAGCAGCGTCCTACTATATATAGAATCCTAACGGATTAGTCACGTGATGTTTGGCGCCAAACAGGCCGTGAACATCACTCAACTGTGATCAGTGATCAGTGTGTAGCAATCCAGGCTAGTGAAGATGGTACTTGTGACTCACTAAGACCCCAAAGGCAAAGGAAAAGAAAAAGGCATGGCGGATACGCGGAGATCTCCTCGGCGCAATGCCGATGGAAATCTTGTGGAAGATGATGGCGGTGAGGTTGTCGCCGATAAGCCCGTGAAGCGACGGGGACGACCGCCCAAGAACACTCAACCACGAAACCCACTGATGTCCGAGCAGGATGTCCAAGTTCCACCTGTAAAGAAGAGTACCACAAAGCGAAGAAAGAGCAAGAAGTCCAAGAGAGGAGCAGACTTATCTGGAAAGAACGACAGCGTGCGTACTGTGCGAATCTCCTCTGGCACAGTGACCTCCACATGGGAGCGGCTCACCGATGCCACCCGCGCGCGATTAATGCGACTGATGGATGGCGTCACTGCATCTGTCATATCCACCGTGAACGAGGCTGCACAGAGAGCGTCGGCTCAACAGCTTCTGTTCCGCATCCGCCGCGCTTTTGTTGATAGGATGGCCACCATGCTTGCGCCGCCGCCGCCCCGAAGCGCACGTGCCGATCCCGATAAGCTGGCGTACAACATCGTGGGTGGATGCGAAAATACTGTGATTGCTGTGGCCCGTCCCCTCACGTATGCGTTCACTGACTCATCGAACTTTTCAACTGTTCCTGCACATTGTCTGATTAGAAACAACTCGAGGAAATGTTTCTTGCACACCAAGCACAAGTGAAAGTGCTCGAGGCAGAAGTGGAAACCCAGCGAAGGTATGCTTTTCAGTCGCATCCGCTACATCGCAATTTGTGCGCTCCTTATCACCGAGAAGAGTCTCGACCGTGTTCAGCATTTCCCGAAATCCGAACCAGATTTCAGAGACACATTCACTCTCTGCGACCCTTGTACCCTCACTGCACGAAGCCGTTTGAAGATTACCTGCATATGACCTGCATATATAATATGTGTGCCATCGCATTGCTGTTAATGCCGCGATTACCAACTTTGGATTTGCAGTCGTCTCGATCAAGAGGAGGAAGAACTGGCAGAGTATCGGGATGCAGCCAAATTGGACACTGCGGCGCCGCCTTCTCGGGAGGTCTGTGAGATTATTTTCAAACACCTTTCTTTATGCTTTCTGTAGTTTGCATTTGTGCTTGGTTTGTCGAATTCCTTTGGTCTATGTCACTGGCCGGATCTCACATGTCTGTTTCTGTGCGCGTGTGTTTGTGTTTGTGTGTGTGTGTGTGTGTGTGTGTGTGTGTGTGTGTGTGTGTGTGTGTGTGTGTGTGTGTG
>CALSCR010003988.1:0-14368 GCA_943704495.1 Pigoraptor chileana | reverse complement strand
CTCCAACAAGAGAGAGAGAGAGAGAGAGAGAGAGAGAGAGAGAGAGAGAGAGAGAGGCAGAATTCAAGTCAGTGTCGTAGGCGCTGTGCCCTTGTTCTCCACAGACATATATATATCAAGTCAGTGTCGGTGCCCCATGGACTCCACGAGTGAGTGAGAGAGACTTCAGTACTCAAAACACCATAGGCATAAGCCCATCGACTCCAATACGAGCGAGCGAGAGAGAGAAGAGAAAGAAGTACAGAGATAGTGAGAGAGACAGCAAGTGAGAGAACATAAAGCACATTATTAAACAAAAAACAAGCGCATTCAATACCCGAAACACGCGCCGGGCGCCGTGTATGCATGCCCACCTCCAGGCAGCAACTCGAGAACCAGCACGATCTCTTCATCGGTCTCAATAACCTCAAAAAGACGCACTACATTAGGATGCCGGAGTGTCTTGAGAGCTTTGATCTCAAAGCCAGCGACATCAATTTCGGACTTTGGAACGATTTTGAGAGCAACCTACAAGCAGCACATTAAATATAATAGGTCAAACTTCGTTCAAAATCAAGTCCTGCTAATGGAAAACTGGCGCCCAGACGGACATGCAATGCATCAAACACCACCAACCTTTTCGCCAGTGAGAACATGCGATGCTTCCTTGACGACACCGTGGGCGCCCTTGCCGAGCGTGCGGCCCACGTTGTAGTCCTTCAGCGCTTTCCGGCGGGAACGCTCGCGAGCAGAGTCAACCTCAGGCTCGCTGTCCTCGACATCCTCTCCGTTTCCCACGCCTTCAGACGCGCCATCCGTAGCCTCCTTGCGCTCAGCCGCCCCACCTTCGCCGCGCTCCTCAACCACGGCCTCCATGGCGCAACTCGTCAGAGGTGTGCTCGCCAAGTGAAACTGTGAGCGTGCGCCCACCCAACTTCCAAGAACCGAAAGATGCCACGGATCTAAGGCAGCTGCACGGCAGTCCACAGCCCCCCGAGGGCGGCGAGATCAAGTGCAAAGATTGTCCACGGGATCGGCCGTCACCGCATTACTATTCGCGCGCCACCGCGACTACTTAAAAACTGCCAATTTATCGCACATGAATCAGCCTCAGCACGAAGAATAAGAATAGAGCGTTATTCTCTACCCATCACTCTCTAGGCTTTTGACCATTGCAAGGATCGTCTGCGGATGAGATATGATGCACTTATGTTGGCCATGCAGCCCACAAAAAACACAACACGCTTTTTTCCGTTCCTTAACTCTCCGTGAGTCTCAAATGCGAAAAATCAAATTTCCCTTTGTAGTTTCGTTTTGTTATTGACGAGAAAGCGTTGATCGAGGTTGTGTTGTGACGGTGTGTGTGTTGTGCATATGGCCGCAGTGGTGTTCTGCAGACTGTCCCAATTGGTCCGCTGCACGCAATCGCCCGGCCATTCAGCAAGTGCTCCATGGGAATCCCCATACTCTCCCATACACAGTCCTATACACAGTCCCATACACAGAGTGACTGCAGTCTGCACGCCATCCCACACCCCGCCCGCGCACTCAGCCTCAAATCACCCCCATATTGCTCACAAAATTAGTGGTTGCCCCAAATTCGGGATGCCGGTTCTCCCTGGCGACGGGTGAACTGAGTCGGCCAACTGGCTGATCAGGTGAGTGCGACAGTCATATTGATCCACTCCATCCAATCCACTCAGTTATTAGTTCACAGTCGATTACATGAGACTTTCTTTAAAGTTGTTTCCGCAGTTTGTTGTGTTGGTTGTGCGCAAGTCTGTGGAATTCCGGTTGAATTTTCTCATCATCCACTTGTTCAAGACGAAATTGTGAGGCACAAATGCTTACCTTAGTCTGTAACGCACCTTGTATTCAGGGTATTATTGTTGATAAATTGAAGCTTGAATCTCATACAGGCATAAGATGCAACAGCAGCATTACCTACCACCTCCGGCAATGAAGGGACCGCCATTGCGTTCTCGCACAACAGTGCTTCAGTCGGGCGCGCCGCCACCGTTGCAACTGCAGATGGGGCTGAATGGCAAGTCCAGTGCAACAGAATCTGGAAAGCTTCAAGTTGGACCTCAAGTTCAGCGAACATCCCATTCCAAAATGGAAGGTAGCTAGCCACGCAAGATTCTTCGCAATCATGTGGATGTCTTAATACGACAGAATCTGACTCGCCATTCCAGTTGTATCACATGCAATCAACGAGCGCGGCGAGGGGAAAGAAAATCGCACCTCTTTCGAGGAGCTTCGTCGCGGCATCCAGCGTATGCAAGAGGGCGAGAAGCTGGCACGACGAGATGTGGAAATCAAGGCAAATTTGAGTTCCAGAATCTGCCAAAGTGTTGTAATAGTGTTCGAGCACTGGTGACCCTGTTTTGTAAATTTTGAGCTTGCAGGAGTCGGAAATGTTGCGTCTTCGTAAGACCATTGAGCAGCAGCGCAGATCATTGAATGAACTGCAACGCACTGCCGAGGGACTCTCCATTCAACTCGAAGACTCCGAGAAAAAGAGTGATGAAGCCAAACTTCGGTCTGTCTTGCTGCAATCCTGCTATGGTATTCCAACTATCAGTTGAATATAATTAAATTTTGATGCGGGATGTTTATGCAGGTCGGAAACGACACTCGGAGCGTGTATCGAGATCACTGGCCGTATTCAAGAAACTTCCCGGGTGTTGATTGATGGTTGGTACCTCGTTACAGATAAAGCCTGCATTCTGCAAGTCTGAACAATTGTATCAACTACAATTTCACTATCCATCAGCCAAGGTTGACCGCGACTCTCTCGAGAAAGTGAACAGCAACCAAAGAGCTGGTAGGTTTGTGCACGTTTTTTGAACTTTCTTGCTTGATGCCTGCTTTATGCGTCAACTCAATGCAGACATCATTTGCAGAACTCAACGGTCTGGTTGAGCGATTCCGTGAACTCACGTTTGTCACCGCCAAAAGGGAGGGAAATCGTGGGTATTCTGCATTCAACAAAGACTTGTGCGTATGTAAGTGGATACGTGTTGCTGTACTAAGTCTCCATCACGTTCCACCTAACAGTGAAAACCGACCTCGCCGTTGCACGGGAACAAGTTGCACAATTGAACGAAACTGTTCAGGCGAAGGAGATTGAACTTGCTGCTCTATTGGCATCAAAGCAAGATGTTTGGAACGAAAGGAACATGCTCATGGAGACTCTCGGATCACTTCAAGCGCAGCTTGAGCTGACGAATGATGAAAGAGGTACTCATTGTACATTTGAGCTTGAGTCATGCAAGCACACCTATTCATTCTGTCCAACGATGTTTCTGCAGCGACCGTTGCATTGCAGCTGGCCAATGCCACTGCAGGGAAGCAAGCCACGGATGCGCTCTTGTCTTCAATCCGCGATCGTCTGCAGGCATCGACGGATGAGTGTGCAGGGCTCCGTCGGGACCTTCTGGCTTGTCGTGATACTCTTCTATGCAAGGATACTGAGATCAACGGCTTTGAGCAAGCAATTCAGGCAGGGCACACAAGGTAATGTGACGATGAAGCCAGAAAAGTCGCACAGACCACTAGAGGACTCATTCAATCGGACGCTTGATGTAGGATCGCCGACATGCGTACTGCTTCGGAGGATTCCCAGAAGCTCTTTTCCGAGAGACTCATCTCCATCCAGCGAGAGCGCGATGCATTCGAGCTGAAACTCACCGAGAGTGTCGCCGCCAAGGTAGAAACTAACTAAGAGTGTCGTTTGAAAGAGTGTGTCCGTTTCCAAGCTAAGTCGTTTTTCTTTCCCACATAGGCTGCGTTGCAATCTGATGCTGATGAAATTGCAGCTGCACTCAGCGCTTCCGTCGACAAGCTTCAAGCGCTACAAGCGTCGGAAACTTGCTTGAGACATGAGATTGAGCAAGCCAAGGTAATGCCTCCGTGTGGGGTATTGGACTTGCGATTGAAGTATTGTTGCCGCCAATTTCAATTGCCTTACACATGTGTTGTCCCGCCAATAGCGTCGGGCAATCGCAGCCGAGTTGAAATCGAGTGAAGATCTGGCGACTGCAACTGCAGAAATTACCGCGCTGAAAGTGGGTATCCTTGCCTCTTCTGTTCGAAATTATCAATATGCGCTTTTGTGAACTGATTTTCTCTGATATGTGATATCTTTTGCACAGCTTTGCGCCGAAACTATGGCCGCGGAACTGTTGTGTGATAAAGCTGCCTGCAAGTCGCTGACCAGCGAGCTCGAGTCAACCAAAGTCGAGGTGAATCGCTTGCGCAATGAGCTGGCAGATGCTCTCGCCAGCGGTGCCAAAGCGGAATGTAATGCCCGTGCGGTAGGAAGGGAAGCAGCGGCGCGTCAAGAGGAGACACAACAGCGCATCGCCGACCTGGAACAGCAGCTTGCCACTATTGCACCGATTCTGGCTTCGTGTCAGCAGGACCATACGGTGGCACGCTTTGAGGAACTATCTCGTTTGTCGAAGGAGGAGACAACGCTAAAAGCTGTGATATCCAAGCTGGAAGGCGAGAACTTGGTGCTTCTCGGCAAGATTGCGTCATTGCAAACAGAACTTCAGGGGGTATGTGAATATATGCCAGTGGCTATTTTTGGCTCCTGTTGTGTGCTTGTCCTCATACGTTCTCCCCTCTCTCTGTGTGTGCAGCGAATCCACGAGCTACAGGCACGACTGAACGGAGCTGTGGAGGCCAAGCATTTCGCTGACTCCGCTTTGAAGAATTCCAAGGAAGAGTGCGCTGCGCTCAGTGTTGCGGTGGTGTGTATTTTTCTTTTCGATAATTGTTGCCATGTTTTTTGCAATGATGCGCTGTTTCCTAACAGATTTAAACTCTCACAATCAGAGAGACCTTCGTGCTCGGTTAGACATCAAGGTCCGAGAGCTCGACTTGGCCCAACTGCCATCCGCACGGCAGCTCGAAATCACCACAACGGTGACTCCCTCGAAGGTGTGTAGCTTGACTAGCGTTCACTGCGACTTGTGCTGTCGTGCTATGGGAGTGTCAGGCAAACAGCTTACCTTCATTCCCGTCTCCAAATAGGCTCCAGCAACTCCCTCGGTGACACCTATAGGCACTTCAACACCGCTGCTTAAGAGTGGAAACGAGGACTACGAAGGCTCTAGACTTTCGAAGAAGGTTGGCTCTTTAGTGATGACTGTGCCCGCCCACCTTCCTACACAACAAATGGGAGAAGTATTTAGCGATCATCGGTATGTGCAGGCAAAGCTTCGCTCTCCATCCACGCCTCCCAACCCGATGGATACCACCCCAAGTATTCGGACAGCGAGGGCGCCGGTGAGTCCAGCTGGCTTAATTTCCACTTGTCCCATTCAACGACATAAAAAATTCGCGTGTTATTCACGGTCTGCGACGTCAAACACCATCGCTTAGAAACCGAAGCGGGACACGGCATCGGCCCGGACTCCGGCACGCAAGGTACAGTGCCTGATTAATTGCACTCTTTGTTGCACGTATGGTCGTTCAGTTCTTGAGCTAACGATACCAAACGGTGTAATAGGGGCCCTCTGGAACTGCCACTCGCGGTCCGCGTGCTACCGCCCCGAAACGTGATGCATGGGTCGATCACGATGACGTGTGGGGCTTTGACGAGTGCTGAGGCATGTTGATTCTGGGTTTATTGCCGTAGTGCTGAACAGGACAACTGCTCGCACTGACGGGGATGGCCCCGCAATAAGTGTTTAAATATACAGTGATATATAGTTACATGTGGATAGTCACAGCCGGATTGAGCGCGTGCAGCAGAGCAATGTCCCCAACGCGCTTGCATCCGTAGAGGTGCACGTCGCGAATGGAAGCAGATTCTGCGAGCAGCGCCGACAGGCACGCTGGGGTTATATCGCAGCAGTAGTTGAGTTTGAGCGTAGTCAGCCGCAGCGCACTCAGTCCAATTGCCTCGACAGTCAAGCCCGTGATGTTGGTGGCGCTGAGATCAAGGAGTTCGAGGGACGGCGCGTCACCCGCCAGCCGCCGCATGCTTTCGTCAGATACGTTGATGCACCATCCTAGATCCAGGGCCATCAGCTGCCGACATCGCCGCGATATCTCGCCAACGCCCGTGTCGGTGATGAGCGTGCAGAACCCCAGAGCGAGCGACCGCAGCCCAGGGCAGGCCTTGGCAATGGCCACAAGTGCATCGTCCCGCACCTTCTTGCAACCGCGGACATCCAGCTCAATCATACTGGGTACGCTCATCGCCAACCGTCCAAGGGCTGCATCGCTGACTTTGTTGCACTGACCAATCGAGAGGGACACAAGTGCACGGCAGTGCCTTGCTGCGGCATCCATGGCTACGTCGCCAACGTTGAAGCACCCGAATAGGTCAAGCGCTTCAAGCGATTCCCCCACTAGCTCTATAGTGCGGGCAAGTCCAGCGTCCGTAAGCCTCTCGCAACCTCGAAGTCGCAGTCTTCGGAGCACACGGCATGTCCGAGCCACGGCCACGAGGGTGGTATCACCCACTTTACACCAACTGAGATCGAGATCCAAGAGGGCACAGCAGTTACCTGCAATTGACATTGCTGCGGCGTCATCCACGCCAGCTGCGCCACTAAGATCGAGGGAGACCAGCCGGCCTCCTCCTTGCTCGCACATTCTTTGCACTCCCCTTGACGTAAATTGGGTACACCGCGAGAGAGCGATCGCACGCGCGCCTCGAAGACCAAGAGATGCCACAGCATCATCGTTCAACTTGCGTCCAGCTATCGAAATTACACGCCCTTCATGTTCAATGGGAAGCAGGTGAAACCATGTCAGCGGAGGTCTGTGTTAGTTATTGCTATGAGCTTGTTTGCGCAACACTCAAACATGGACTCACATAGTGTCCGGTCGTACGAGATTCTCCTGAATCTCCGCGATACGAGTGCACATCGTGCGAGGTCTAGCAACGACAGACGGCGGAGGATTTCGAGAACAATTTCATCTGGAACTCGCTGCCATTCAACAGGTCGGGCGATTTCTGGAGAATAAAGGTATCCGCGAAGGTGTCAGTAACCAGCAACTGGAAAATGAAAGCTTCTAGTGAGCACCACAATTGTGTACCCTCACCTTTGCAGCCGCTGTCAACTGGATTCGTCCACATATTGAACCGAGATGACGGCCGAGGAATCGACGCGGCCCACACTGCCTGGTCCGAGTGTACGGCTTTCCGCGCAACAACCAGCGTCGTCTGCAGCGCGTCGTCAACAGATTCGCGGCCGGTAGGGACGCGAAAGCCAGAGGCACTCAACGGGCGCACAAGGGGCGGACGAGGTCTTTCCGAAGACGCAGAGGTTGGCCGCACCAAAGAAGAGTGTGATTGTACTGAGTGCTGGTACGTTGAAGGAGATGCCCCATGCATGGACGCAGACGACGGGCGTTGCAGAGAAGCAGAGCGCGGTCGCTTTGCGGAAGCGCTGGACGGGCGCGAGAGAGACGCCGCAGCACCGGTTTCGCTGTCACGCTTTGATGTAGAAACTGCCCTGTCCGTCGTTTCTTGAGTCCGATCGTCAGAGCGGTGATGCGAAAGAGATCGACGGAGCACAGATGCGTTGAGAGAATGGGTTGATCTCATTGTGTCGGCATTTGCTGCTGATATTGGGCGTGGTGGTGTGTGTGGGAGCAAGGGGCCTGATTCATGAGGGAGCTCATGGCTTCCTATACGGTGCGAGATCTGCGCACTGACAGAATATGCTTGTGACGCTGACCTTGGGCGCAGCAAAATGGACGATGCAGTTGCTGACCGCGGACGCTGCGGCCTGTAGCTGCGGGCAGATGCGGGGCGGGCGTTTGGCGGAGGCATGGGGCGCGGT
The DNA here is from genome assembly GCA_943704495.1 of Pigoraptor chileana. Classification (NCBI taxonomy): domain Eukaryota; class Filasterea; order Ministeriida; family Capsasporidae; genus Pigoraptor; species Pigoraptor chileana. The sequence continues at coordinate 6,578 of CALSCR010003988.1, read as the reverse complement.
GCATCCGAGCCGCTCCCAGTGTCGTCGGATGTACAAGAAGTCAATGAAATCAAGCGAGGTCGAGTCGTGTCCCCTGCGCCAGGGCCGCATGGTAGTCCGGCTGCCAGTCGACTGAATGTGGCATCCACTTTCTTGCGCCTCGCATTGCCCTCTGAGCGGCGCCGTTGGAGCGGCCGCGCTTTTGTCGCAGTTGCTCCTGCACGAACAGGGGGCTGCCTTGTAGCAGCTACATTGGCTTGGTTGGGGGGGCGCTCAGACCGCTGCCGTGTGTTATCCGGGAGCCAGTCGTCAAGTGCACGGCCACAATGGGCGCACAGAGACTCTCCGAACCCGTTTTCGTCACCGCAGCTAAGGCAGATGCGAAGTGCTTCATCGTCACTATCACTCAGTAACGAGGCATATATGCTTTCTAGTTTGGGTTCGTCGGCGAGTTTCGAATCCCCGTCATCACCATCGGGCGCATCGAAGCCTTTCTGTTCACAGTCACGCGCTTTGCCTCGCTCTTGTCGCAAGCTGTGAAACCCGGCATTCTCGATTGCCTTGACGAGAATGTCTGATATGTCAGAGTCTGTGTCAGAAGTGTCCTGGTAAATGTCCAGGTCCACTTCTTCAAGGTCTGATGAGTCCAATTCTTCGTCCGCAACGGTGGCGGCCCTGGCTGGTCGTAATCCCAGTGACCCCTGGCCACGAGACCCCCAGGGATTCGCAGAGCTTGTCACTGCCATTTCTCAAGCGCAACGATTTACGCATGCATCCACATTTACAGGGCCCACATCATACAAGTATGTTCTGATTTTTGACAGCGACAATTGACTCGTTTTGGGTGACCAATCGTGCAGACACATTCCAGCGGGCAGTGCCGGCCAATCGGAGCACGCCGTTGTAGACCGGGGCTGTCGATTTGCAATTAGAAGCAATTTCAACCACTCTGATGCGCACAAGTTCACATCAGAGTGTCCGAGCAACACGGTTTGTTTGAAAATTTAAGATGGTCACGTGATCACAACCGAACCGTTGTCCGGTCATAGTATATTTAGTTTTTTCTGCATGGATTCGTCCATTCGCTCATCGAAACGCACTCGGCGTCCACGTCGAAGACCGCGATCGCCCCTGTGCCTCAATATGAAGGCGGGGTGCTGGCGACGCTGACCCCAGGGAGGACTCTGTTGAGCTGCGGGGACCCAGGCTCCCCACGCTGTCGTCCGACTGCGATGGGGAGAGCGATTTGTGTGCGCCCGAACCATCGATGCCCGACGCAGAGTTGGTCCGCAACACATACGACAGCCGACGGATGCCACTCCGGCCATCCGGAGCAGCGCCAGAGGCAGACACGGACTTGCGGCGCACTTTGCCAGGAGAAAACGTGCCCACACGCGCGCGTTTGTACTCGCCATTTGGCTTGGGACCGCCACCAGTGCCCATGATGTGCTCCATTTCGCCTGCATTGGGGTGGTTCGCCACTTAGTCATTGCAAAAGGATCAACTCAAGCGGTGATAGAAATTTCACTTAAAAGAAGCCATTGAACACACACACACAGCATACCTAGCCGCTCCTCCTCCAGCTCGGTAGTCTGCAACAATAAATATCGAATAGAGGCCAAAGCAGCAGCATCAAAAATCAATCAGGAGGTTAGCCACGGGGAGAAAACACAGCAAAATTTCAAATGCACAGCGAAGTATGTTCATGATACCTCGCATATCATGTCCTCAAGTTGGGAAAGAAAGTCGTTCTTTGCGGCCGCGTCATCGACAGCAAATGCCAACACGTGGGCTTCATTGTAGTCGGAGAGGATAAAGGCATTCTTGTGGTCTGCAAGTCAGGCACACGCAAAAATGTCAATGCTGCTGACACCTGTTACTGTGGCGTAAATGGATAGAAAGCAGCAAAACACCCACATTTGGATTCGAGTTCTTGCACACGCATGCCGTAAACAGGCATGGAAAGACGAAACATATGCTCAGCAGCGGTTGTCGATCGACCGCCAGAAGTGCCCCGCAAGGTCAGGGTATCGCGCTTAGCGACCTTGGTGATCTGTCAATCCCATTTTTAAGTATTACCAATTATTGTTCCAAAACGGCACACAAGCAAACATAATGAAAATGAAATAGATGACGAATGTACATACCACAAGAAGGTCGTTGAATAGGAAGAGCGTCCGCATATGTTTGCCACGCGACGGCTTCTGGTTGGTATCAATCACTTCCACCGCCGCAAGCGACCTCACGAAACGACGATAAGGCACAGAAAGCGGCTGCGCAACGGTCAGGGGAACAGAGAGTAGACGCGCCGTCAGGACATCACTAGGGTCCGAAGCACAGCACACCACGCAGCACATCACAGCGGCATTGAACGGTTTCTCACCGCAAATTTTCCTTTGATTTCCGCCACTATGCGCTCAACAATCGTCACGTGGTCTTGGCCAGGGTGAATTTCGCTTGCGGCAATGCGGTCGTAAATGCTCTCCAGGTAAGAGCGCGGTAGGTCGCGGTTGTTATCGATGCCTGTCACATTTTGAACCCGCGAAAGGGGTCAATGGTCAATCAATCAGTGATTCCATTTTCCCCAGGACCAAGCATATCGACGCCGTAACTCAGTGTCACAACACGGATCAACTCATATGACATAACAAACGAGAACAAAACAGGAGGCGGATGCATAACTCTAACATTGAGGCACTTTTTGATCTGACGAGTATCTTCAGATTACAATCCATCATGGCTAGTGGAGTGGTGTCAATAGACTCACAACCCATCACAGGCAAGCACGGCCCACATAGTGCACTCAGCACATGCCAGTGGCGCGGCAGGAGGAGGGGGGGGGAGGGGGGTTGCAGGCAAGCCGACCCACCGCGGTTGTTCCTGACAAAGCCGTCTTTGGTCATCTTGTGCTTCACACTGGGATTGTGCAGGTCCGTATTGAGCATGACTATGGAAAAGGCGAGTACATAGGCCGTGTCGGGGCTTGCAAACACACCCGGATTGCATTCGCAATACCGATTTGCAAAGTGCTCCATCATGCGGTCGATCTTCTGCGCCTCTCCTGGCAACCGAAACGACGACAGGTACCGTCGCAGCGCTGAGTCAAGTTCGAATCCGGCAAAGTCCATGCGGTGCGAGTAGCGCTCGAGAACAGCAATACAGAACTGTGCGCCGTCCCCAAGGTAGTCACCGATCATTCGCTTACTGAGGCCCTCCTGTGAGTGCAGAAAGTCTGAGATTGTGTCGGGCGTCGCGCGCAAAACGCCATGCTGAACAAGATACGCAATGCCTTTTGTGGGATCGCGGTTAAAGCGATGTACACCAAAGCGCAACCTGCGACGCCGCCACTCTTCTCCATTGAAGTTATCCGCCGCTGGCACAGTCGAATTGTCGGGTGTGGAAGGTGTTGACAGAGATGCGACGCTTGCGCTGCTCGGGAAGGCCACATCCTCTCCCGATTCATGCAAATCATCGGGCAGCAATAGACCATCCTCCGGAATGCTCTTTGGCAGCGGCTGGGGCAGCGGCTGGGGCAGCGGCTGTGGCTGGGGCTGTGCAGCGCGCACATCGGCGTCATCCCCCGGGCCACACTCCGGCGCATTCATGACAATGACAGGAATTCCCTTTTTAGGCGACGCACCATCGAGGGACTCGCTCTTCAGAAATGCGGCCTTCTTTGCGGCGCCCGCCCGCCACGGCGAGTTAAAGCTCATGCCGAGGCGCACCTTCTGGCTGAACTGCGAGCGTAGCTTATAGCGCCGATAGCAGTTTTGAATGGCAACGGCGGCTTCGGCATACTTTCCGCCCTCATACTTGCGGATGATAGCCGCACGCGTCATTTCCTCAATGTCTGCCGATATGACGTATTGGTCGTATGCAACGGCATTTCCGAGCAGGCCGGCATGCTGCATATTACTCGCAGCTCGCCGGCGGTTTCCGGCTGTGCTCTTGCGTGCTGCTCCACCCCCGCAGCCCCGTTTGCCCATGGCGCCCATCGGATCCACCTCGACATCGCCCTCTCGCAGCGCCAAGAGATCCTCATCTGACGCCGAAGCCAGTCGCGAGGCCTCGTGGCAGCTCGCCTTGCGCAGCCCACGTGCCCCTCCGTCCACCACGCGACGAATCGCAAGCTCTAGCGCCGGGCCCAACGACGGCACCTCGCGACCAGCAGAGCGCACGCCACCGTCACCACCATCGCCGTGCACCAGCGATACAGTGCCGTCCACGGAGGGCGTATCGGATGAGCGCCGGTGTCCGCTCAGCTGCCGTTGTTCCACAAACGGATGGATGCGTCCACGCAAAGACTCAGACTGAGAGCGTTTATGGCGCACACGAGTAATTTTTTTTGCCACGATAGACTCTGGAGACGGCGAATGTTCCGCATCCCCATCCATTGCGACGCTGCCAGAGGATGAATCAAACGATGCCGAAAGCGGTGAGGATGGCGCACTCGCTTCCTCGACAATCGACCACGACACAGAACGGACACCCGCATCTGAAACGTCAATGTCGGAGCTTTGTACACTTCCAGAGCTGCTTCGTGCCGACTCTGCATCTCCCCGTAATCGCATGGCATAAACAGGATCCAATTCCTCGATGACCTGACGGAGATGCGCGATTTCGGCCCGTTGTTGAGCGATTATTGCATCTTTTTCTTTGAGGGCATCATAAAGCCTCGCGTTCTCTGAAGCAAGGGCATCCGAGGACGGGCGGCGGGCTACCACCGCCCCCGTCTCGCTTACTGACATGTATCGCGAAATCCCCTCGAACCAAGGATGGTTAGTGTGGGCTAACTGCGGCGCCGCGGCGGGTCCGCAGCCGCCCGGAATGTTGCGAGCACCCCACAGTTGGATTCAAGCGAATTCGTACTGCAGCAAAACAGCAATGGTCGGTACAAATGAGAAGCTAAGTGACAGCTAGAATTGTTTGGAAGATATTCCTCCTAAAATCCCCTGAAATAGGATGCGGACTTGATCGATCGAGGTATGCCTGTGCAATCTTTCGGCCATCAGCCAATAATAAATAATGATCACGTGACACAACCTTTCGGACATTACCAAAAAGAAAGTTTGCGCGTGTGAAAAAATATTTTCTTCGTCTGGCACAAGTTTTCTGCCGACAAATACCCACATTCCCGACAAATCGGCTACGGAACAACTAAGTCCGTTTGTATGTAAATATTCTGGGAGAAATGGGCGACGTATGCAGTCTGCGTGTGTTTGGTTGTCGGGACGATTTCAGTCGTTTCTTGTTTAGCTGTTGTCTATTTACGGTATATATATAATGGGTATATATATAATGTATATATATAATGTATACCCCCTACCCTATACTATATATATATATATATATATATATATATAGTATATATATATATATATATGTGGTATTTTACATATGTTTAATGTTTAAATGAAGCGAGGAATAAATGAGGGAAACGATGAGGCTACGCTCTGAATTATCAAACATAGAAAGGGTCGTCGAACTATAACTGCATTATGATAGTACACGCTGCTGCACAACTGCACTGTCATACATGAGAAGTATTTGGAGCGTCATAAAATAGAGGAGACCTCCATTTCTGGCTGTTTAATTATCTCGGGCAGCGATAATACGTCTCTAGAAACAGTATGAAACTTTTGTTGCATCTAAGCATTTATATAATAAAAAATATCAAACAGCATCAACAACCACTGTCTCTGTGTAATACACACAAAAAAATCCTAGCCATGATACACCAAACCAATCAGTCCGAATCATTTTACATTAAATTAAATTTTTCATAGTGTTACGTGTGTATGCGTGTACTTTCTAGGAAGTAATGTGAAACTTGCGCACATTGATATAACATTGCATGATGTTTGTTATGTATGATTAAACATTTAAGTATCATATAATTTATATATTAATCCTGTAATTCGCAAAAACACAATTATTTTATTATTTCCATTCTTGCGAAGACCGTTCCCAAGTATGTTTTGTGTGGTTGGAATAAATCTTGCTCCTGCGAAGGTTAATTTCATGAGTCGACCCCTGCTGTTCCATAACAATTATATATTTCAATAATTCGTGTCTATTCAGACGCATCATTTATCCATCTAATGTGCAAAAAATTATATTCGGTCGCAAAAGTGGTCATGAGGAACTGTAACTATCGTTCGTGCTGTCCCTCCTTAGTCTGCCACTCGTTCGTGCAGAGGTTCCGCGTGCCAATTTTAGCTTGTTCGGAAGTATAATCTTTCCAGTTTCGTCGCAGGATAAATTGAAAGTTCGGAGGACGCGTCGGCAGCGCGCAACAATGCTGCAAAAGTACCACGTACAGAAGTTGGTATCTCACTCAAGAAGAAAACATTTTAGCAATAAGGCAGTCACAAAAAGGACTCACATGTCTGGTCCGTTGATTTTGTCATTGTACAGGTAGACGCCGAGGCATATGATGAGTGTCCCCAAACTGAACGCAAGAGAATAGGCCCTTGAGATAGTCCACAATGCAGTAGAAAACTGGAAGATTGTAGAACTCAAATGAGAAACTAGGTCATGTTCTTCGCGAAGATGTTCTTTCATTCACGTCACCTCGATCCCCACCCCCACCCCCCTTA
>CALSCR010003986.1:0-10093 GCA_943704495.1 Pigoraptor chileana | reverse complement strand
GTGTGTGTGTGTGTGTGTGTGTGTGTGTGTGTGTGTGTGTGTGTGTGTGTGTGTGTGTGTGTGTGTGTGTGTGTGACGCGGCAGTCTCGATGACTTCTTAATATCATCCAAAATAAAGCGGCCATCGCATACAAATCCAATATATAGCGCCGTCGTCAAATAAATGAGGCTCGCCCGAGCCATTTGAATTGCAACTCTGTTGGGATATGCAGGCAGTATTGGGGGGTGTTTGAGTTTGTGAGCCCCGGCCATCAAATGTTTATGGTTTAGTAGTCCTGGAGCGGCTCAGTGGACACAGCACACAGCACACATGACGGCAGACAGTACCAATGATGCACACACTGCACGAACAGCAGACAGCACGCCACACCATTGCACTGTGAAATAACTTGGGAGAACGGGGGAGGAAAGCGTTGGCGGGCACTGCACCAACAAATACTCATCTTTTGCTGTGGTGTTTGTGCGTGACTGCGACTATTTCTCATTGCCGGAACAATAGCTGCCAGGGCGATCAGCTGTAGCCGGCGCGGCAGTGCTGCAGAATGGCGTCACGCTCCATGTGGACGCCGCAGGAATTTGTGCGCCAGTATTTTGGTCCGCTGGTGGCCGTCTCTGCTACTGCCGACGTTGAAGCCGCCTGTCGCGCAAACAATCTCTCATTTATCGAGTTGCTCCGTCCTTTCGTTGTCGCACCCAACAAGGGTGCGTGCATGGATGCATGGATGTGTGGATGTATGGATGTATGATGTAGAATGTATGGATGTATGGATGTATGGATATATGTATGTATGTATGTATGAACGTATGAATGTATGAATGTATGAATGTATGGATGTATTGATGTATGTAGTATGTATGTATGTATGGATGTATGGATGTATGGATTTATGGATATATATGTATGAATGCACTGAATGTATGGATGTATGATTGTATGAATGTGTGGATGTGTGGATGAATGGATATATGGTTGTAATGATGTATGGATGGATTTGAGGTTGCATGGATGCTTGGATGTATGATATGATGTATGAATGAGGAATGGAGGTATGGAAATATGGTGTAGCTCTCATTGCACTTATGCAATTTCATCGCCGGCTTATGTCGCGCAGCCTACTATCGCGATGTAAACGGTAACACGCGGGTTGCCGAAAATGTGCACATGCGCCTGCTGGAGCTGTCAAAGCTGGAGCCGCCCTCGATTCCGGACGTGCAACGGCTGTGCACGGATACTGTTGCGCAGGCGCACGGGTCTGCCGGCCTCACCCCTGCGCTGTCACCACCGCCGCCACCGCCGCCCGTGGCACGCACGCCGCGCGGGGCCTGGCGCGTTGAAGATCCCGGCACTCCCCGCGAGCGCACCCCCTGGTACGATGCGTATTGGGACGCCCTCCTCGGCAGTCTCCGCCCCGCCGACCACGAATACTTTGATCATCCGGTCGCTGTGATGGCCGTGGCATCCACGGCGAATGCAGATCCCATTGCCGCGCTCTCCCGCGCGTATAATCCGCAAGAGCCGCCACCATCCTTTGTGTTGGGGGGCGTCGATCCCGCAGTTCCGAAATTTCATGTTTTGATCCACGATGCGTCTTCCAGCATTCCTGCAGATAAAGTGAATGCGCTTGTGCAGTTGATGAAGACATACTTTGGAACGAACTGCACATTGCTTACGATCAACAGTCGCGCGCGTGCCGAGGCAGCAGGACCTCCGGCGGTGCCTGACCTGTGGGAGGGTTATGTTGTGTGCATCCGTGATGGCGAGAAAGAGGGAAAGTCGGACGCAGTGACAACGACTGGGCGTTCCTCGCGTGCGGGTAGTGCATGGGGTGGCTCTGGCGCTACCGGAGCCCCCGGAGGCTCTTCTCCGCACATGCGGGCGGCGGATCCACTCTCATCCGGGGGCAGCCTAGGCCCACTGGGTCCACTTGGTCCACTCGATCCATCTGGCGACGGTGACGATGGTGACGATGCTTTCGTGGAATCCCGTGCGTATGCTCCGGCGGATGAGCATGCGGAAAAGCGCGCCCGATGGCTCACGAATGACGACCTTGGCCGCATACAAGATTTCACGGTGGAGTTTTGCACCAAAGTCCTCGTCCCCTCGCTGGAGCGGTCTCTGCATGCACTGAACGAACAGGTGGTGGCGAGCAAGAAGGGCATCAGGGGATCATTTTTCAGCGCCACGCGAAAGTGGTTTGGCGGCGGCGGCGCTGGAGCCACGGCGGGTACGGCGGCGCCGGCAGCATCTGGCCGCCACAACGCATCGCATGCTACGGCACTGTCGACTTCGGCATCTCAGTTACCCGCCGTTGTGACAGGGCCAGAAGCGCTGTCTCGGCGCATGGCGGACTGCGCGTTTTTGCTGCAGGACTACGACTTTGCCAATGCTGCCTACCACAACTTGAGACGCGACTACCAGAATGAGAAGGCGTGGAAGCACTATGCGGCGGCCCAAGAGGCCATCGGTCTTTGTGTGCTTATGGGCGATTCGTCCGCCGCGGGCAGGAAAGACCCGGAACCCTACTTGGACAGCGCCATCTCAACTTATCTTACGAAATGCGCGTTGCCAATATGCGCATCCCGTGCAACATTTATTGCTGCAGAAGTCCTACGTGCGCGTGGGCATTATCGAGAGGCGGCGACGGTATTTATCCGGATGACTGGAGAGGCAAGTCTCGCAGTGACACAGGAAACTGCACAAGTAACCGCACTTCCCCTTAACACGACTCCTTCACAAGCATTTGACAATGCCTCCGCATTTTATGCGTACCATATACGAACTTAAGCTTACGCCCCTTGTTATTTGTGTGCAATACGTGCAGGACTCTGACCTTCGCAGCGGCCTGATGCTGGAGCAAGCGGCCCACTGCTTCCTGCGCATGTCGCCCGCGATGCACCGGAAGTTTGCCTTCCACATGATACTGGCGGGCCATCGCTACAGTAAGAGCAGCCAGGTGCGTTGGTGTCTGCAGGGATCGCTGAGCGGTTTGATCGGTTTGGAGTCCTATGCTTCGCTGCCTGTTAGCTTGATCCTGACCGTCCACAATTTTCAACCCAATCTGCATCTGCAGCGCAAGCATGCTCTTCGGTGCTACGCATTCGCGCTCGAGGTCTATCGTGGCCGTGCATGGTCGCTTGCGGAGGACCACATACATTTTACGCTCGGGCGTCAGTCGTTTCACGTTGGCGCTCTGACTGATTCAATCGCGCAGTTTGCAATGCTTTTGCGAGAGTCGCCGCAACCACCGCCGCAACAGGCGGGATACCTGAAAGAATTTCTTTACATTGTAAAAGTGAGTCAATTTTGCGTGCAACGCGGTTTGACGTGCACAGTGCTTTGCATCGGAGTGTGCCCATGTAGTCGAGCATATATTTTACGGGGCACTTGGATTGATAACCGTGTTACTGCGATTGCCAAACTCCACATCCGCAGCAATATCTTGCGCGACCGGAGATGCAGTCGTCGGAGTCTGTGGAGCTACCCATTCTCCCACTCCCTGGAATCGCCCGCCGGAGCCTCCGAGTGCTTCTCGATGGCGGTGGGGCCGAGTCGCATTCCCCCTCAGCCGACAATGCCTGGGCGGAGATGGAGCGCAGTCTTGCTGAGCGCACAACGCCGCAGGGATCCTACCGGCCTGCCGTCCATGTCATGTCGGACACAACAAACAATTCAGAACGGCCAGTGTGCGTGCTTGGCGGTGAGTGAACACACGAACGCCGTGCACCCTTGATTTACAGGGCGGCTTGCATTTGTCAATTGTGTTCTGCTGCAGGCTCATTTGGCAGTCCTTGGTTGGCCTTCCCTGCATTGCGCGCGCCTGACTGACTCTCACACTGCACTGACTCTCACACTGCGCCGCTGTGATTTTCGTTCGCACCTGCAGAGCCCGTGGTCATCGAAGTCGAGCTGGTCAATCCGCTCCAGATTCCTTTGACGATGCAGAACCTTTGCCTGCGTTGCGAATTCTACGCCCTGGATCCCGATGCTGTGGACAGTGCCGCCGTCACGACGACCGATGGGGGACCCCCGAAGGCGGGTGATGGCAAGGCGGCCACCGCGGCATCCCCCCCGACGTCGGCTGGGGATGGCCACGGCGAGGCTGAGGAGGACGTGGACGATGAGGATGTGATGGCCAGCGCGCATTCAGGGACGGGGCCCATGATGCTGGAGAGTGATCCCGGCCTGGTTGTCACTGCACCACGTGGTCCCTCTGCGATGCCGCCGACAGGCCAGCGTTACATAGTGCAGGTCGTGGAGAGGCTGCAGATGGAGCCCGAGGAGCGGAAAAAGGTAATTTTCGCTCTCTGGTGTGAGTCGCAGGTGCACTCAGAACTGTCGCAAAACATTGAACGTGCCCGTGGAGCATCCAATTGCATGCGCCTTGTCACTGCTTCTGGCAAAGTCGGCATTTACACGTGAAGTGTCTAACTTGGCGCACGTCTCACCAACGCCGCAGGTCCGACTGTCTGTGACGCCCAACGAAGAGGGATATCTGTATGTCCAGGGCATCGAGTATGTCCTTGCCGGAAGTGTTCGCGGGCGTCGTGATTTTGCAGTGCGTGGCCCGCGAATTAAGAAGGCTAAACCGAAGGGCCCTCGTTATGGTTGGTGCACATTGTTGCCGTGCTTATATGCCGATTTGTTTGTTCTTGATGTTTATGAGGACTGGATGCTCGCACTCCATATGTTCATAAACCGACAATGCCTGACGCTGGCCGCATTCCAGGTCCCGATCGTCGCCTTCAACTGGTCGTGACGTCTGCAATGCCTCTCCTGCGCGCATCGCTCGAGGGTGTTCCTGAAACGATGTACCTGGGTGAAGTGCGGCGCGTGCGGCTGAGCATCACCAATGGCGGACGGTGCGCCATGGCTGGCGTGCGCATGCGGGCGTCTGATGCCACATTTCTTTGCAAAGCGGTGCCCGACGGGGGCTTAGTTGGACAGCACTCGCTGTTTCTCGAGGCGACGGCCAAGGCTGGCGACGCTGCTGCAAACGGCGGCATCACGGTGCTTGCAGAGGCGGAGATGCTGCCTCCGGGTGCCACTATTGTGGTCGATGCGTGGGTGCGCGGGGATGCGCTGGGCAGGCGGGACATTGGTTGTGTCTTTCTCTACGAGTCTGAGCGACCGAGCCAGCGCTTGCGGTATCGCACGGCCTGCGTTGGCGTGCACACAACCGTGCAACCATCGTTACTTGTTACTGGCTTTGTGCGCCCGAGTGCGGCATCCGCAGAGGGACAAATATGCGCGGTTGAAGTGGAAAACATGCAGGCGTCGGCAGAGTTTCGCATAACACAGGTCTCAGCGGTGGCGCCGGTGTGGAAGTTGCGCCCGCTCGGCCACGTGCAGACGGCGAGGCATACGCTTGGTCCTCGTGAAATGCTTTCTCTGTACTACGGCATGGAGTATGTGACTGCAGACTCGGCGGGAGCGCTTATTTGTTCCAACCTGTCAATGGCGGGTGACGCTGCGGAACCGTTGTTCGACTGCTCGCGTCCGCCGCACCGAGACATGCTGCTAGGGGATCAGGCTGACGATGCAGGTGTGGTTGATGCTGTTGGGGGCCGGCGGGGGAAGCTGGAACTTGGGTCACGCGGTGTTGCAGTGGTCGTCTTTTGGGAGGTACCAGGCCGTGCATGTTCGGGGCAGATGCACGTGAGAATTACCGACATGCAGGCCTCACCGGCGGCGGGGGAATCGCCGGTGCTGCCCGTGCCCCGCCCACTCGACGGCCAGGGGCCCCTGCGTACCCATGCCAGAATCGTCGCTAGCGACGGCTCACTGCGCGTTCTTCTGCAGCACCCGGATGTTGTGAAGCATGCCTTTGTGACGGGGTCTGTATATGGTGCACATGCACTTTTTCTTGAGCTGCCCCATTTATTGGCTCGGTCGATGTGCGGAGTGGTATTGTGCGGTGTTTTGCATGCTTTGTGAATTCGTTGAGAATGCTGTCTTGGCTGATTGCCCCACTGGAATGTTGTTGCGTGCAGCCGAATGTGCCGCATCCCAGTCGAGCTTGCCGTCCACAATGCGGGCGTGCGCGCAACAAACCTGGTTGTTGAGTTTCTGCAGCCAAAGTCGGATAAGAGGTATGCACCAATATGTGTGCACTTCGTGTGAACTAGCAAGCTTGATGAGCCAGTGCATTGTGTGGGAGTGTACCTTGATTAACAGTGCTCACAATCAACGGCGCCGTTTGTCATCCAGTGGCGGAACACCTGCACAGCCGCCGCCACCATCGTCATCTTCATCTTCGTCGCAGTTTCTGTGGGTGGGACGCACCTCGCTCCATGCTGCGCTTGCCGCGGGAGAGACGTTTCGTGTGGCGCTGTCCGCTGCCGTCACGGGCCCGGGCGTGTATGACATGGCGCGACTCCGCGTCTTTGCGTCAACAGCTGAGCTGGCCGCCGCAAACGCCGCTGCCGCCGTTGTTCCCTCACACCCAAGCCTTCTGCGTGTTTTGTGATGCCTGTTCATTGAAGAGTGAACTGTGTCTGTCCCGGCCATTCTCGCGGAACACTGAATGATGGAATGCTGAATGACGCCCGTTGATGGAATACATTGTGACGCAAAGGAAGTAAAATTTTGCATGTTCGATAACCCCCGGATGTTAGGACGAGGTTTGTTTGGACTGGACGCATCCGACCGAGTCAAATCAGTTGGGTACTGAGTCCATTTATAATTGATCGTGCTCCATCTCTGGACGGCACAGTAAACATACCTTGTGCCGAGCACTTTGTCAATCGTTTTTTCAGCCAAGCACGAACTCGTAGATAGTGTCGTGGGCGCTTATCTTGGACACGTGTCTGTGGAGTTGTGTGGCACTCTCCGCCCTTGGCTCGTTATGGCCCTGAGAGAAATCAAACTCTGCCTCCTCGGGGTGCGTTCGTATGTTGTTTTATATCTGTCAATCGAAGCATTGCAGTTATGACCTACAGCAAACACTGGCAGTATAGCATTGGAAGTTGCGAGGGCGCCACCAAAGAGGGTTGCTTCGTGCTGACTGCTTGACTGGTCCTTGTCTCCCCAGGATGCCGGTGTGGGAAAGTCGAGCCTGGTCCTCCGTTTCGTGTCCGACAGCTTCAATGAGCACTCGGAAAGCACGATTGGGCAAGTGTTGCATGTACATGCGCCCGCTTTGCGTGCTTGTTGTGTGTTTGCTGCTGCCATTTTTCGTTTTTTGTGCTTCTGTCGCGTTGAGGTCATAATTTTGGCCGCTTTGAGTTTGAGATAGATGTGCTGTGCTGGTGTCGCAGTCACGTGCCAGTTGCTCTGTAGCTATATGATATGTACAGGCATTTGGCGAGAAAGATGCGCCATTTTAATGTCGCATTCGCGTGGCTGTGGATTTGTGACTGTATAGGGCGTCCTTCATGTCAAAGACAATTATTGTCGGTGAGCAAACATTCAAGTATCAAATATGGGATACCGCCGGCCAGGAGAAGGTGGGCTTGTGTGCCCGTGCCAGGTATTTCGTCCTAGACTGGCTGGTGTGGGATGCTGTACTGCATGTCTCGCGTCTCGTTCTGTGGCGGGCGGAGAGGATTTGTGCACTGCGATACCCTGTGTGTTGGGCGTCGGTGCTGGTGGGTGCACCACTACTTGTCTGGCAGTCCGACAAGAATACGGCGGTTTGAAGCACTTTGCTACCCCTACTTACTTTCAAAATTTTCCCACAATTCATGGATTGTATTGTGTCCTTCCAGTATCGTGGTCTTGCGCCGATGTACTACCGGGGTGCCGCCGCCGCCATTGTAGTGTATGACATTACGAGGGAGGTGTGTTCGCACGTGTCTTATTGTTGGGGAGGGGCGGGGGGCGCTTGATAAGGCGTGCTGTATGGAGTTTGACTGCGTGCATAGAGAAGGTGGACAGGCCGACCATGCCATGCATGCGACTGCCCCTCCATCCGCCACACGCACTGGACATGTAATGGGCATTCCTTTGATATTTACTGGCAATTATTAACGGCCCTTCGCGTGACATTGCTGCTCACATCTGCCCGGTGAATACCCTGTTGATCGTCCAGGCGAGCTTTCGGGCGTTGAAAGATTGGGTGAAGGAGCTCAAGCAGCTGGGGCCGCCAAACATTGTCTTTGCAATTGCGGGCAATAAGAGCGACCTCGAGGCACAGCGGCAGGTTCAGACAGAGACAGCACAGGAGTATGCCGAATCCATTGACGCGATATTTTCAGAAACAAGCGCACTAACGGCACACAATGTACAGCTGCTGTTTGAGAGCATAAGTGGGTGATATCCGTCCTCTCCCCCCTCCCCTCCCCACTCCTCTCACCAGTTGTGCGTCGCTGTGGCTCGCTGGTTTCCTTTCCCATGCACATTGCCACCTTGTGTCCCACATGTGGCTGTGCACACACTCACACACAGGCTGGTGATTGATGTGATGCAGGTAAGCGACTGCCGCAGGAGGCCTTTGCGCCAAAGCCGTCCACATCGATTCAGGTGACTGCCGCAGACGGCAACAAGGCCAGCAAGGGCAAGGGAGGGTGCTGTTGACCCTCCCTCCCCCCCCATGCCACTGCCATGGTGCCTGGGCGCATGTGACATATGCAAACCCGTGGCAGAGATATGTATAAAAATCCCAATTTATATTGCGGGGCGACAAAACTGACGATGTAGGAGCGAAATGAAATATCGTCAGTCACGCGGATCGTTACTTCTTTGCATCTCTCGACTTCTTTTTTGTGTAGATTTGGGTGCTTACGCCTCCTGCACCACACGGGACAGGGAAAGGAATCAAGTCAGCTACCCGCTTTTCTCGAAAGTGGGAAATTGATACGGGAATATCAAGTGGTCATTAGACGCACGGAGCAGCAGAGTTACACGCACCAAATGATTGCTAATAACAAGATGGCACGTGACATAAACTGTCTCACCGTCAACGCGACTAAAGTGAATTTCTCGCACAGTGTCTTGGTCAATCCGATAATCGAAGCTAGGCAAGGTTTTGCCAGGATTCGATGTGCATGCGGCGAGAGAGAGCGAGAGAGAGAGAGAGAGAACGACAAATGTAGGATTCAAGTCAGCGTTTTAGCCGCTGTGCCCATGGACTCCACAAGCTATGGACACTCCACAAACTATGGACACTCCACAAACCACGGACTCAGAGAGAAAGCGAGAGAGGGAGAGAGAGCGAGTGGGAGAGATAGGGCGATAGGAGGGACATGGCGCACAAGTTGAGGTAAAAAGCAAGTGACGTGTACCTGTTCGCAAATGTTATCGGCAGTTCTTTGCCGAGGACGGCCTCGTATGCCTCGAGGATTTTGCTGACAATCTCGGTCTTTTTGCTGCTGACGAGAAGATAGTCGTACTCAGTGGGCACATGCAGTGCGAAAAAATTGTCGGGAAGCTTGCTGAGGCTGACAGAGCCAATCTCCTTCAGCGGAATGCGCCGCTTGCACTTGTAGCTGTTTGGCTCGAGATTGTACATGGCCGTGTCTGTCATTGCGGGCAGGTAAATATAGGTCAGTCCACAAGCGCAACCGCCCCAGGAACAAGTAGCTTGTCATTCATCGGTGCACGCAGCGAGACCCAGAACCACGCAAACAGAAAGTGCAATCACAAACCGCTGTATACAGACATACACAGACACGCAGGCACACACACGCACAAGCACACGTTAAGTAATGCATCCAAAGCAGACGACGACCAGGCCCTTACGACACTTTGCATACCTGTCATAAGAAAAACGCGTTCCTGCATCTTGTTGCGTTTGTTGATTTTTGTGATGACATCCGAGAATACAATTTTCTTGTCGTCTGTAAACACAAAATAGGTTTTCAACAACAAGAACGATGAAAATGTCAGTATATACAGATTAATAAGCAGGAATCAAGTCAGTGTCTCCATGTCATCTATCTACACGAGAGAGAGACCTTCAGTACTCAAAACGCCTTAGGCATAAGCCCGTCGACTCCAACTACACGAGAGAGAGAGTAAGAAAGAGAGAGATGTAGGATTCAAGTCAGTATCTTAGGCGCTGTGCCCATGGACTCCACAAAAGAGAGAGAGAGATGTAGGATTCAAGTCAGTGTCATAGGCGCTGTGCCCATGGACTCCACAAAAAAAAGAGAG
>CALSCR010003983.1:0-19940 GCA_943704495.1 Pigoraptor chileana | reverse complement strand
CCCCTCTCTCCACACACACACACATACAACCATGTACACCATATATACCCTGCATGCATACGCACTACAGGTGCCGTATGATATGCAAATGACTCGGACTTCAGAGCGTCCGCTTGTGCGCGCATCTATCAGGTTCGCGACCGACTCACTCTGTCGTATATATTTACCACTCCTTTGCTTATTTGTCATCTCGTTTGCGTTGTTTCTTTTGTGCGTAGTGTGCTGTGTGTTCAGGAAACAATAGCCACACAACGCCACCGTGAAAACTCCATCACCACATGCGATTGTACTGATCATCCGTCTCTCTTACTCCGAACCCCCGCCCCCAATCGGCCATGCACTCGGCCGCACAACTTTCAATTATTTCAAACAACCCCAATGTAGCCTCCTCCATGCTCGTCTTGCTGCGCTCGTTGCCGGGATTGTTGGTCCATTAATTCTCCTCACGCAAGTGAACGGCGTGACCGCAGGTCTTGGTCTTGCCAACATCATCCTATATGGCTTCATCTACACTCCCATGAAGCGCACGACAATCCACAACACCGCAGTAGGCGCTATAGTCGGTGCGATACCCCCGCTCATGGGGTGCGCCGCCCGTACGGGATCCATCACAGATCCCTCGGGCATTTACCTTGGATTTCTGCTGTTTGGGTGGCAATTTCCGCACTTTAATGCACTGAGTTGGATGCAGAGGGACCAGTACGCAAAAGCGGGATATAAAATGATGGCCGTCTCGCACCCGCAGCTGACAAGGAAGCTTGCTCTCGGGTGAGTGGGAAGTCGTGTGCCTGTAAACGGGAGTGGGGGGAGGCGTTTGTCTATAAATTGGCTGGGTGGGAACGCGCTTTGTCTGGAAAATGAGCGGGTGGGGACGGCTGTTTGTATTAGTATGGGTTGCCCGCGATCGGTTTGTTGTTATTGTTGGAGAATGATTTGGATTCCAATGATCTCTCAATCCATTGTGCCGTGCAAATCGCGACTGGCAGGACGTGCGCTGTCGTCACGGCGTCGTCGTTTCTTCCGCCGCTGCTCGATCTCACCACGTGGGCGTTTGCGCCAGTGTCACTCGTGGCAAACTCTGTGTATCTCTATGGCGCTCTCAAGTTCTACAGGTATGCACTCCAAATGAGTCCATATTCCCTCTGTTTACCTCTGTCCATCTGCCTATTTCTCTGTTCGTTTGGATTGTGAAGCCGTGGGCGGCGATGGACAACATAGTGCCAGCAGACATTGCACATTCCTTAATAATGTAATCTATGTAATCTCTCTTATCTCCTTTTGTTTGCAATCCAACCGCATCCCACACACAGGAGCTTTGATATCAAGCCTGCGCAGTCGTTTTATGCCATGAGTAAGTGGTATCTGCCAGTCGTGCTCGTCGCCGCCCTCGCTTGCAAAAAGACCACCAAGACCGTACATTCCGCAGGCGCGGGCTCGCCGGCAGAGGGCGAAAGCGTTGTTGCGGTCGCATCTCCCACATCAACCACATGATCATAGACAATGTTCGATGGCACGGGCGTGGCTATGTACGAACATAATCAGTGTTTGTCGTTTTGTGACAGAAAGGGATTGGATGTAAAGGGAAAGGAGTGAAATTGTATGTGCGTGTCTAGTGGACTCGGAGAATGGAAATGATGGAGGGATGAGAAGCACATAATGTATATGACGACGGCACAATGTGTGGTGCAACGACTGCAGTTCTTCTTGCGGGACTCTTGAGCCAAAACAGTCCGCCAAAAATGACAAACGGCAGATTGTTTGCAAAATGACAGGGGCTGAATTTGAGACAAATGCTGTCGCACACACGACAGAGATGCGCGCGTGAAGTTGCCGTCCAACTGCATCAAACCACACCACACGTCCACCGCATGACAACCATTCCACACTTTGTTTAACAATTTAGTACGTGCGACAGACTGTGGCTCGTGACGGTGTTGGAAGGAGAGAAAAATCACACAGTGAATCTATTTTACATGCGCTTTTGCCTTCCTCCTTGTGCAAGGAGTATGTTGGGATCCAGCCCACCAACTCATCATGCAAAGGGATAGCCTGACGACGCGCAAACGAGGGAAACGCAAGGAGAAACACAAAGCACACCACGCAACTGCAACAGACATACGCACGACGCGCGCACAATAATAAGATGTCGACATCATCGCAAACCAGGCACACATCGGTAGAGTGACGCCACCAGAGATCCGCACCACACAATCGCATCCCTGCAGTTGTATATTACACACACATTAAAGCGTTGAAGCAACACACTGCAACTAGATACAAAAAAATATACACATATACACACACACACGCTCTCTCTCTCTGGCAATATAATCTCCCTATACTGCTGCAGCACACATTCAGACGAGAAGCGCGACATCAAACAAACATAATTCTATCAATTTTCACTTCAAAATAGACAAAACAGTATTTTCACTCACCACACGTTCCGCCATGGAGGGCGACCACCGTTGACATACGTCACATATGTGTACGCATCTGCCGTCCGCCCGTCAAACATATAATAGCCTGGAAGCTTCGCGTGACGGCGAAAGCCATGTCGCTCGTAAAAACGCTTTGCAGCATCGTTGTTAGCGAGAACATGGAGATAGACGCAGCGAGACTCGGGCTGGCGCATCAGGCGTACGTTCGCAAATAAGTTGGCAATCAGCGCGCTTGCTGTAGAGACACCGCAGAGAGAAATGAGTGCCGTGGAAGAGAAGAAACGATTCAAGGTAGTGTAAGTCGGGGACTTGGGCGCTGTGCCCATGGACTCCGTAGAATGGAGAGAGAGAGATGTATGATTCAAGTCAGTATCTTTCGCGCTTTTCTATAGACGACAAGTAAGATAGAGAGAGAGAGAGAGAGGAATTGGATTGTCACTGCAAAGACTGTGCGAGGTAGAATACAAGGAATAGCTGCTTTGCTGGTAGACACATTGACTCGTTGGAGACGCCACCAAATCCATACTCCTTGTCTATCAAAATAAGCTTCCATCAGCATTAGGAGGATAGCCCATTCTAGCAACGTACACGGGACGATGGCCACAGTCGAACGAAGGTTCGGTTGGTGAGGGGGACTACACCCACCAATACCCCTGCATCGGTGGCTATGCCGAGTGCCAAGCGTGAGTATGTACATCAAGAATTGCTCCTCAAAAAGTCGCGCTTGGAGAATGTCAGCATCCTGTCGATCACACGAAGAAGCATGTGCTGAAGATTAGACAATTGCAAGTCTGCCAACAAAGTCACAAACAGGAACAACAACTTCGGGGATTCAATTAATTAACGAAAGAAACCGCCGCCTTCCTTTTCACATGCATACCAAGTGCAATACGATCAGGACGCGCGCACATACCTCCACGTCTGTTTTAGTTTCAGATATAGCCTCGGCGATTATAAGTCCGGCAATGACGCCCGTCACCTGGTCCGCAGCAACCACAACGTAGTACTTTGAAGATGACACTACCAGGTCAAAAAAGGTCGCATTATATCTGCAATATGCAGTCAGATTGCATCAGTCGAGTTAAACTTTTGAAAGATGACAACAATGCAAACGGGATCGCGCGTTTCTCCTACAAAATTGTACCTTAGCGGAAACCACTCAACGTGGAGCCGTTCAATCTCATCGCGATCCCCAGGAGTGACGCCACGGAAGATGATGCCGGTCGGCGGTTGTTCTTGTGCAGACGAGTCGCTGCAGCGAACCCTCAGCTCAGTCAGCTGTTCTGTGGCGGGGTCGCCCATATTCAAATGTTAGCACATCCCATCAAACAGGCGTCAACTGCACTGACGAAAAAGCAAAAGTCAAAGTAAACCGCCCAAAACATCAACAACAGTTATCGGCGGCACGCCGCGGACGGCACCATCGCTTCAGCGTGTTGCCGTTCAGGTAAAGAGGCTAAATAGATGTATTCGGGAAGCGGCTGCGATGCTGTCCCGACCCCGAAGCACAGTGACCCGTAGAGCCACGGTAGGTCTGAAGCATTTTAAAGTCACGGGACCGATGCTCACGGGACCGATGCTCACGTGACCTATGCTCACGTGATGGCAAAGGATTTACTCTAGGATATTCAGAGTAAATCCCGTTTGCGGCGTTGCCAGCCACACCAAGCCCGCCGCGATTAATGTGAATGTATCGCAATAATTCGGTCCGATTGCCATCGAAAATTCAAATTAAAAGTGCGGCACATTTTTTGTGGCGCGTTTATTTCACTTTCTAAAGGGCGTGATATAACTTTTAATCTGACTGTGAAATAAAATTATTTCTATAGAGAAGCGATAGTGATGGCAGCCGATAATCGAGAGTGCATTTTTGCGCAAATAATCCACCTGTCGCGTGTTTATATGAAGCAAACTTTCCATGGATGAGCATGCGTTGTGTGTGTGTGTGTGTGTGTGTGTGTGGTGTGTGTTGTTGTGTGTGTCTGTTTGCCCGTCTTTGCCGCTTTCCCGCTTTGTCTGCTTTGATCGTGGATCCTTCAAGACGACATGAGCATACACATTAGCAAGAGTTGCCATACTTGCATTAATAGTGCCCTTTGCCTTTGGAGGGTTGCACCTGCCTGCTTAGATTTGTTTGTTCCGCCGATTGAGTTCATCCGCACCGCATTTTGAAAAATGTCGGTCGTTACAGAGCATGTCAAGCAGCTCGATGCTTGGGTCGAGCAGCTCTATCAGTGCAAACAGCTATCAGAGGCGCAGGTCAAGCAGCTGTGCGAAAAGGTAGATTGATTTTATCCGATTACTGTCACGAGATGTTGTTGTCTTTGTTGTTAGTCCTTTCTCTTATGTTTGCTCTTCGAAATCTTTTTATGTTCTTGTGGGCCATCATGGGATGATGTTCATGTTTAGTATACGTGGGGGGCTCGTTGAAAGCTTGAACGATACGAGGGGGACTTGATCAAGCGTCTTTCTTTCGTCATTATTTTGATCACTCCGTTTGTTTCATGCGGGTGCCGCGTCTGGCTATTATTTTATGAGGAGCGTTGCGTGAAAATGAGGTGTAAGTTGCAAATGCGACGCTCACCAATGGCCGTATGCCTCCCCCAACCCGATGGCAAATGAAATGTATAGGCACGCGAGATTCTGCAGGAGGAGTCGAACGTGCAGCCCGTCCGCTGCCCGGTGACTGTCTGCGGTGATGTTCACGGCCAGTTCCACGACTTGATGGAGCTTTTCCGCATTGGCGGCAAGGCACCTGACACGAACTATCTCTTTATGGGCGACTACGTTGATCGTGGCTACTACTCTGTGGAGACGGTCACTCTTCTTGTAGCACTCAAGGTGCGCTTCCGTGAACGCATCACGATTCTCCGTGGAAACCACGAGAGCCGACAGATTACTCAGGTGTACGGATTTTACGGTGAGTCTTTTTGAGTGAAGAACCAATGTGTGGAGAGAGATATATTAATTTCTATTTGCTATATTTAAAAAATATTTGAACGCTCGGGCTTATTATTTGTGTGGCTGGGCTGGATGGATGCGTTTGTTTATATTATTTATTAGCGTTTGCTTAGATAATAGCGGCAGCTGTTAATAACTTTTTGTGTTGTCTATCGTGAGTAATCTTCTCAAGAGCTGTCCTTGATCAAACCAACAGAGGATGTGTTTGTACTGTTTAAAACAACTGAATCAGAGGAGTTTGCGTTGTCTGACGACGTGTATTTCCCCCACTTTTTCATTGACAGATGAGTGCCTGCGCAAGTACGGTAACGCCAACGTGTGGAAGTACTTTACAGATCTCTTTGACTTTCTTCCCCTCACCGCCCTTGTCGAGAACCAGGTGCGCCCCCTTGCTGCCCCCTCGTGCATGCCACTACCGCTGTTGTGTTGTTGTTGTCGTTGTGTTGTTGCGATGTTGCCCCCTTTCTATCTCTGTGTCTCTGTCTGTGTGCGTGTGTGTTTGTGTGTGTATGTGCGTGTTCCAAAATGCAATCCTAAATAGTTTGTTTGTGTGGTTTTGTGGTGTGTTTTGGTTGGGTCTAACATTGACACACAAAACAACATGCACGCACAAATATCCCCACAAATATTCTATCTCCATGCAGATCTTCTGTCTCCACGGTGGTCTCTCTCCCTCGATCGACACGCTTGACCACATTCGGTCCCTCGATCGCATCCAGGAGGTTCCCCACGAGGGCCCGATGTGCGATCTCTTGTGGTCGGATCCCGATGACAGGTGCGGATGGGGCATTTCCCCGCGCGGTGCCGGCTACACTTTTGGCCAGGACATTTCAGAGGCATTCAACCACAACAACGGTCTCACGCTCGTCTCGCGGGCACACCAGCTCGTCATGGAGGGATACAACTGGTGCCACGATCGCAATGTGGTGACTATTTTCAGCGCGCCCAATTACTGCTATCGCTGCGGGAACCAGGCGGCAATTATGGAGCTTGACGATAACCTCAAGTACACCTTGTGAGTGTTTGTCCTTCTTCTCATATTTGTGTTCCCGTGTGTCTGTGCGGCTTTGGTTGCTGTGTTTTGTTGGTGGTGTTGTGTTTTATTTCAGTTGATGTATTTGCGTGAAGATGTCGCGACTGTCCGCACGCATGCATTGCGTGGGCGTGCATGGTCTGACTCGAGTGCGCCTTTACTGATTGTGTCTGTACTTGCAGCCTCCAATTTGACCCCGCCCCCCGTCGTGGAGAGCCCCATGTCACCCGCCGCACCCCCGACTACTTCCTTTAAGCGGCTGTGTCGCCGTCGTCGTCGTCGGCACTAGCTACACGCAATGCATTTAATTTTTGCGTGTGTGTCGTGTCGTTTTTTGACTTTGTGAGCGTAGTGTGTATGTGTGTGTAATTTCTGTACAGAAGGTTTGATGGTCCGTCTCTGCGCGTGCGTGTTGCGTGTTGCGGATACAGGGCGTCGGTATGCAGACTTTGTTTTGCCAAAGTGGGTGCCGTTTTGCTCCCGTGCGCAAAAAACAAAACCAAACAAATCCGATCGCTTTTTTGCGTGCTTTGTGCGTTTTGCTGTTCAGCCATTTCTCGGCGGCTCTGCGGTCTTCGTTTTGTTGAGCCTGGAATAGCAAATGTCAATTTTTGTTTACAATGTCTTCATGTTTTTTTTTGGTTATCTCTCATCTCTATCATCCGTGCGTTTATTCGCTTCCGATTTCATCCTTTTTTTGTTGTTGTTGTTGTTGTTGTTGTTGTGTGTTATCAAATATCTGCTTCGCGTCCTTGCTAAAACACGCCGTCAGGGCGCGTGAGTTCGAATGAGCGAAATGCCCATTGAAAAAAAACATTTTATACTCTACTCTTTTTGTGTGTCTCTGTGGTTGTTTGTGCGGTGTGAGCCAAGGAAACGGATCAGTCTCGAGACACCATCCTCTTCCTTGGATATACTGCATCCTCTTCCTTGGAGTAATATGAGAATAGCCTCAAATTGATGACGCATGCTTTATTGCTGTGCTTTCGTTGTTTTGTGTTGTTGTAAATCCACTGACATGATCAACACACAGCCCGGCACAATCACGCAACGCATTATATGAATAATGCACACCACTCGCAGGACAAAACATCCAACCACACGCCGCCACACAATAGCACTACGCATGTGTCAGGATCACACTCGATCGTTCCTAAACACCCTTACCGCCTTTGGGGGTATTATTTTCTACCGGACAAACGAGTTACAAGTGCATGCTATCTTAGGTAGTAGTAGAGCGCGGCCACACTCACACTTACTACCCACCAAGCGAACCAAAAAGACACAAACTACAAAAACACACACAATCCATGGCTTATGCGCTCACTTTCACAAGGCTCGGTACCGGCATGAAGACAATGGGTCAGTGTCATCCCTCTCCTTTTGCTCCTTTGCGCAGGGATGGGCTTCTTTTGTTATTTAGGGGCGCATGCGCCTTCTGCAATGCTTGCTTCCACCATACAATATTGCCTTCGGTGCTGAATATACAACAACAGTCCGAAACGAGAAACACACAATGACACAATGACACAACAGCTCCAGGACGAATGCCGAAAGCAAGAGCACCAAAACACATCGGCGCGTTTACGCAACGCAAAGACACGTCAACCAAAATAATCGACAATGCGCTTCACGTGCGTGAAAATGTACATGAGAGATATTCAGATGCTTGAGACAAGACTCACTTGGGTGCGTCCGACCCAAACCTCATCCACAGTGGCGTGCCCCCCGTTGATGTGTGTGCGACAACGACAACGACAGAATCGCACGCACACGCACGCTTCCCGAGAACTCTTCACCGTCCGTCCGTCCCTCACTGTGTCATGTTCCGTGTGAAACCTATTCGAGACTCAATTTTCCATTATCCGACAGTTCGATAGCGCTCGTGTAATGCGCGATGCTCCTCCTACAAGTATATAACAAACAAACAAACAAACAAACGACAGAAATCCATCAAAGTGACATTGAGTAAGCACCGAGAATAATGCAAGGAAACCGCAAATCCATGACAACATAGCTTCACGGTCAAACAAATAGTATAATAAAATGTAACGCTCAGAAAGTAATAGGAACCACTTCCAGACGCACAACGAAACGTACCAAGCCATTGTCCGATGCGCAAACAAAAACAACCAAAAAAATGAAGTCACTTACCACAGAAGAGTTCTCATCTCCGTATAACAACAATCCCTCGGCAGTGTTCACACTGTGCGAATGCCTGCCGGCGGCAATGGATGCGTCTACAACAGTTGGCGCTGCTTTGACACTCAACACAGGAGCAGAGGCGACTGGCGCACCACTAATAACCGCAGGCGGCGGCGCCACCTGCTGGTGTGGCTGGGGCTGCTGCTGCTGCTGCTGCTGTTGAAACTGCTGCTGCTGTTGGAGAGACGGCTGCGCGGCATACGGCGGCCGCTGCGGGGGCGGGCCCTGGGGCGCATAGGCAGGGAAGGCCGGTCGCGGCGGCTGGCTCTGTGGCGCACCGGCGGGGAACAGCGGCTGCGGCGGGCCACGTGGACCCGGGCCCATGCTACCACCCATTGGGGGAGGACCGCCGTGGTGAAACGGTGGCGGCTGCTGTCCGGGCGGAAAGCCACCCGGTCGTGGCGGGGCGCCGTTTGGTGGCGGCATGCCTGGGCGCCACGGTGGCTGCTGAATGTGCGGGGGTGGCTGATTAGGAGGATATCCCTGGTTGGGCGGAGGTCCACCGTATGGGCCTGGGGGTCGGGCATAGGGGCTGCATTCGTCCGTGGGGCATTGCGTGCGTGAAAAGGACAAGGTGGGATTAGAAACAAGTGGTAACATGCATTTGGTTGTGTGAATGTGTGTGTGTGTGAATGTGTGTGTGTGTATGTGTGAATGTGTGTATGTGTATGTGTGAGAGTGTGTGTGTGCAGCAGGCAACGAGCGTCACAGACGGCGTCAAATACAAACATCACATAAGGCTGCTTTCTATCATACTAGTAGGACATATGTACCCACCCCTGCTGCCCATACTGCTGTTGCTGCTGTTGCTGTGGCGGATATCCATACGGTTGTTGCTGTGGAGGTGGATACTGCCCCGGTTGACCATACGGAGGCTGCTGCTGCGGCGGTTGCCCGTACGGGGATTGCTGCGGCGGTGGCTGACCATATTGGGGCGGATAACCCCCCTGGGGATAGCCTTGCTGCATTGAAGGCATGCCATACTGCTGGGCCTGGGGCTGCCCTGCATACGCCGCCTGCACCGCTGCGCCCCCTCCATTTGCCGCCGCCGCCGCCGCCGCCGCCGCCTCCGTCTTCTGTTTCTTGGTCTGAGGTTCGTCTGCGATGTATGGGTGAATGGGACACTAAAGTAAGTGGATGCTATTCCGCATTGATATTTCCACTCGCGACACAGAGTTTGTATAGATAACAGCTAACCTATACCAGATTGACCATGGGATTTCTGCATCCAACCTTTTCCACAAGTGCCCATAAGGGGGAACGCACAAGTGTTGCACTTTTGGTAACTTTGCTCCAGTCTTCTTACCTTGGTGCAAATGAGCAATCAGATCCTCCTCCGGAATGCCTTCCATCCCAAAGATTTCATAATCGACCGACTCGCGACCAGGTAGTGCGTTGGGCACTTTTCTGACCTCTTCTTTGTGAACAGTCCGACAATGCGTTACCATCCCACTCGCGGTGAATAATCGTTTGTTGCAGAGGTGGCATTTAAAGTGCTTTGCCTTTTGATGGTTAATTAAAACTTCCTCTGTCTCAAACTCGCGGTCGCAGTACCAGCACCACGGCAGTTCCTCCTTCTGGGACTTCTTCTTCTTTTTGCCCATCTTTGCAAATCTACCCGGAGGGAAAGGACTGGGGACAAAACTGCGATGGGGTTAATCGAGCTAAAACAAGGTATGACACATCTGTTAAAAGTACCAGTGGCAGCGTCGATGCACAGGGATACAGGATGGATTGCACGAAAGAGGATGGAGCAATGGATGCAATGGATTGAGTTGAGAGGTTGAGTCGCTTGTTGGATGCCGCAAAGATGCTGAGTGCAAACCCACAGCTGACGATGGTAAAGGTAAACAGTTCGGAAAATAAGTAAAATAGGCCGTACTCGTCTCGGGAAATTTAAATTCAAAACGGGTTGAAATTCAGAAGCACTTCAAATAAATGTGTGTTTTTTTTTGGTTCACACAAACAGTGCTAAAAAATGAAAATACTGTAGGCCGTACTCGTCTCGGGAAACTTAAATTCAAAATGGGTTGAAATTCGGTCGATTGAGTGAAGCACTTCAATTCAACAATGGGTTTTATTTTATTTATTTTTTTGAATGTGTAATTTGTGCCGAGATTTCGGAAACTATTGTTTGAAAAAATGTGAAACACATTCCAAACCATTACATTACAACAGCCGCAAAACGGGATTACTTGGATGGGGAGGGAGGGAAGAAATCATGTGGCAGGCACAGTCATTCCCCTCTCATGTGCATGTTCTTTTATATAGGTACATTAATGTTGTTGGAACTCAAGACTTTAGGGCGTTAGCTGGTTTGAGGACTTCTGCAAAAAACACAAAGGAGCCTATACCGTCGTTTTGCGATTCTTGTGATTACAAAATAGTGCCCACTTAGATACAACGCGCTTTCATTTCGGGCAAATATTCTCGGCTGCGGGAGAGTGTTCATTGGGGGTCGTCCCCCGCATAACGGAGCGGAAATGTCGCGCAGCGTGAAGGACCTGCGGGACATGATATGTGCTTCTCGGCTGTCTTCGCGGCATCCCAACGGGTTTGTGGCGGGGAGCGACGACGACGACGACGACGACGACGACGTCGTTCAATCACCCATCGTGGTAGGTCACACACAAGCAACACACTTGATCTCATTTTTCTGCGCAATCTGTAGCTGCTTATTGTTGGGCTGCGAATCCTCGCAGTACTATAACTTACGTTTTGCCGAAATTTGCTTGAGTAAATCATACATTGGTGTTCTCGGGGATTACTTCTCCTCTCTGCGTGTAGTCGATGGGCCTATGCCTGAGTCGCGTTTTGAGTACTGAAAGTCTCTATGGCCTGTGGATGTTGGCTTTAAACATTGACCAAATTGTACTGTTATGCATGCACTTTTGTCGATTCCAAACCGCGTCAACCTCTGCGCAGACCGTCACTCGCCCGCCCTCGTCGCAGCAGATGCGACCGTCAACCGCCCGTCCTTTCAGCCGCGTTGGATCTCGTGCAGGCCAGTTCTCAAGAATCGACGGCAGCCTGAACGATGCCGTTCTCCCTTTCTGCGATGCCCGCATCATCTCTGGATTGCTGCGGGAATCCAACACGGAAGTAAGAAAGTTGCAGGTGTGGTGGGGTGAGCGACCCGACGACGTTGCGCTTTTCCACGAGTTTGTAATCTCAGAGTGGAGCGATGAACGGCGCGCTGAGTTTGGCAACATGCAATTGGCACGGGTGAAAGAAGATGTCGCCGCAGCATTTGTCGTTGGCATGGACGCGGGGCGTGTCTGTGAAGATGACCTCAACAGGCTCGCAAAGAACGTGTTCCACGAGTATCCGGACAGCTTTGAAGGTGCGTCTGGACGCGAAACACTGCTTGATCTCATCGACGGCGTCGCCTCTGGGAAAGGCGAGCGTTTCAAGCACCTCTTGTCAGACGTGCGAAGCTCTGCAGCAAACAGCGAATTTGCCCAGTGGTTACTCGCAATGCGGTCGTATTTTCTCGTCTCGTTTTCGTCATCGGTAATCAAGTTTTACCGCACCGTCTACCGGGAAAGAAGAGAGGAGTGTCGGCGTAGAAAAAGGGAACGCAAGGAGAAGCAATTGCGGAGAATGGCCGAGCGCGAGAAGGAGAGGCAGTATCTCAGGTCAAAATCGCGGCGGCGCGGGGGCGGCGACGATGAAGACGACGATGACGGCCGTGGTGCAGCGCCGGACACGACAGAATCCAGCAGCGAGACGGAAATGGACGAGCGTGATCTCATTGATGTGAGTAGTGAAAGTAGCAACGACGTAGATTCTGACGCGGAGAGCGCCACTCCCGGGCCGGGTGGTAACCGCTCTGGGTCTGGACGCTCATCAACACACCCGTCGTCGGCGTCGTCGTCGGCATCGTCGTCTGGACGGGACTCGCGGGCGGCCTTCACGGTGAGGGACCGCCCGGGGTCGGTAATGCGGTCGTCCAACCCATTTCCCGACTCAAATCGCGCGCCAATCGCCTTTTCCGCAGCGAGGCTCGGTCTTGTGGGCACAATTGGGTTTCTTGTACCGCGACGAGTGCCCACCGACGCACGCGATGAGCAAGGAAAATCGCTCCTCGCAACTGCGATTGCTGCAAAAAGGAGTGCATGCGTTACTGCCCTCCTCTTGCGGTGCCGTTGTGATGTTAATGAGTCGATTGGGGAAGCTGGAAACACGCCCCTGCACGTTGCCGCAACAGTGGGTGACGCCGCGATCGCCCAGATGCTCATGGAGAATGGGGCCGCTATCAACGCGCGGAGTCACGGCGGGGAAGGACCGACACCGCTGCACTGCGCTGTGATGCAGGTGCGGAAAATACGTCTGCTTTGGTGATGCGATGTGTGCATGCATGCAGAGTTCATGGTGTGTGGGCTGCTTGTAAAACATTGAATGTGCGGAAAGTTGATTCCATGGCAACTGACACTTTTCATTATTCTTGTTCAAATGTCAACTCAACAACAAACAACAACGATAACAACGGCATGCGACAGGGACACAAGTCTGTCGTCGCACTTCTTGTTCAATGGGGCGCAGACAGTCACGCCGTTATGGGTGGCGAAGATGGCATGACATCCATTGAGCTTGCAAAGCAGGCACAGCGTTACGACATTGTGGAAATGCTGCGGGTGGCGGGTGGATCGGACAGTGACGAAGAGCAAGACAACGACGACTGAGTTGCGGCACGTGCGTGCTCTGTTGTCTATGGCTCTATCTGTTCATGTGGCTGGCTTTTTAGTTTGCTTTTCGTGTTTTTGTTTTTGTATTCAAAATCGATCGTTTTTATGGGATCGCGTTGTATGCGTTCGGTGTGTGCGTTGTCGTGCATCGCGCATGCGTGTGTGTGTGTCTGTGCGGGGCTGTAATCGCCGCGGGTTTGCTCTCGCTGCCGTATCAGCCGCAATGAAGGCACCTCCTTATTACACGAGCAATGCACGTTTTTGTTTGAATTATGTCTAAAGATCGCCAGTGCTGTTGCTGACTTCGTATACCGCGCACACGCACCGATGCCATGCTTCGTTGTGGGTAATCTATTTTTGATATTATTTTTTTGGTTGCCGAAACAATCCCAACGCACGCAAACCGATGCACTTTAATGCCGTGGCTGTTGTTATTAATACTACAGCAGCTGCAGTTCAGTGGCCGGTCGCGTGCTTCAATGCGCGGATAGCAACTGTTTGTTGAGGTCAAAGATCACCCCATCAGCGCCACTTTTGCCCACCCGAGGAAGAAAGGGACCGTAAG
This sequence comes from Pigoraptor chileana, assembly GCA_943704495.1. NCBI lineage: Eukaryota > Filasterea > Ministeriida > Capsasporidae > Pigoraptor > Pigoraptor chileana. Next base: position 6,047 of record CALSCR010003983.1, on the reverse strand, counting down.
CATAATCTGATATTCTGGATTTCGAATTGCCTTGCGATCACTGCGATTCAGTTGGTGGAAAAAATGGGTTGGATGTGTTATTGAAAAAAAAGTTTGTGCGATGCGTGTGTGTTTTCCCCCTCAATAGTCGTGCATGAAGCTCCGCGGCCGTATTAACCTACATTACATCAAAAAGCGAGATCAAATTGAAGATACTAAATCCTCCAATTAACATTTAATTTCTGGTCAGTGACTACAGTGTAACTTTAAGATAGCTGTCGATAAACTCACCGGTATAGCATGAACGTGGCGGTTGTTGCAAGTGCACATCCGGCAGCCACCTTGGCGATTGACGACTGAAGAAGCGGGTTCTCACAGTTAGCGAGGACGTAAAACAGACCACTCGCGCCCATCGCTGACACTCTGCGATAAGGATATATTATATTTCACAAGTGGTTAGAGCCGGGATCTAATTAATTCCAATCAGAAACGACATACAGTAGAGTGCACACGCAGGTAGCAAGCCTCGTTGGATGCCACAACCCCTTGAGTGGGACAGGCCGTTTCACGCACGCCAACCCACAAGTTTGATGTCCCCAGAAATCGGATGGTGTCGCTTGTGTCTGGAGATTCAGTCTCGTAGTAAGTACCAGGATACTGCAATTGATCAAGTCGAAATATCAAAACTATGCGCGAAAGTATTGAGTTACTCGCGCGAGTCGCGTCTACTTTTGCCGTCTATCTTAAGTGAATAGTAGCCGAATGGCACCCGACTGCTCATGTCCATGCTTCAATCACTTACGAGAAACTGGGGCCCGCAGAAGGCATTTGAAACGGCCGTCGCGAGGCACATGTTCTTAAATGTAATGAGGCTTGCCATGTTTGTGTCGTGTGTGTTACATGTGGTGAGCGAATCTCGCGTTTTGTTTGCTTTTGAAGGCAAGAATCACTGTCTTCGTAAGTGTTAATTCGAATATGTTCAAAAGGCTATTCAGATCCGCAGATGGAAAGTATGAAACTGACGAATTTCAAAACAAAAAGGTAAAATGCATGCGCTAAGCACCTATGTTCCGAGATTAATGCATGCGATTGAAAGTATGCGACAAACGACCTTCCCCTTGTGCTCAACGTCACACATCACATGGCTTTTTAAATGAGCCGAGGGCTGCCAGACATTCCATGGACGCCAAGCACAATTGGAACATTATTGCAGGCTTGCTTTCTGCAACAACCACACATACACAGACAAAGACACCTACACAAAGATACGCACACACATGCATTTTACACAAACATACACCGAAATTCAGCTTACTCAACACGAACGACTGCTAAGTGCTAAATCCCTAGCAATTGCCCATTCATTTCGCTGAGAGACAACTGGCATACCAGGCAGCCAAGCGACAAAGACAGAATCATGGATTACATATTTATGAAACGAAGTAACACAACAAGCGTCAATTGGGTACTCCTCCGCCCTAAGTTTAGGTCTTGTTTTCTTGTTCGAGTTTGTTCAACTCCTGAAACCAAAAAAAAAAATGCATCGCCGGGAGTAGTGTCCACACGTGAGACGGAGACCGGGCGAACCCAGGTCTGGTAAAGTATTGTTTTTTTGCTTTTTTGTTCTGCCGATTAATCTGAGATATTGGCACAAATATGGCTTAAAATCGCCCGCTTTTCAAATTAAAATTGCCGAGTGGGCACCTCTGGAGTCCCCGATTCCTTAATTTTTCACTATGGCCGAGTATTGAAACGAATTCGCGCCGGCTTGAGTGAGTGTGTGTGTGTGTGTGTGTGCAAACACGCGAGAGGAGATATAAATACGGCGAACTGCACGCAAACACCCGCCAAAACGAGTACTCCACTCTATGTTTAGAAGTGTCACTGGAGGGGACACGCTTGAGAACTTTGTTTTTGCGATCTTTTGTGAGGAACTTTTGTCACGACAGCCGAAAATTATATTCTCGACGTTTGTTTACATGTTGGACCGATAAGGCGGCTGGCCTATCTCCAATATTAGCCGCATCTAGGCCACTGCACACAACTTCGTTTTGGTCGGAACGACCGCATGCACACGCAAGCGCTGCATATCGCGTCCACGAGGGTGTTTGATATCTGGGCACACCGATTGGTTGTGTGAAAAAGGCGCGCGGGAGGCTGTTCTGTGCACTCGCGTTGCGCGTGTGTATCTTTGCTCCTCCCGGCACTCTGCATCGGTGACGATTACGTTCCTTTATCAACAACAACTGGCCAGCTGCAGCAGTGGTCCTGCCAAACTACATACCGTACTCTGCATTTTCTCCACGGTGAAGATTTGACTCTTTTTCAGGTATAAAAAAGCACACACAACAACCACACACATTTTCTGCCAATTGTTTCAAGTTGGCCACAGCCTTGTCAACCCATCTCACTCACTTTGTCGGCACTTTGTCCATCAGGGAAATGACCGTCGCGACTCGTAAGTAATCGAATTAAGTTATACGGCAGTGGGCGCCTACGCCCGCATAGACACAAAGCACGCAGCAAGACAGTCGCCTTAAACGCGACTATGGCGGCGGTGAGTGCCTGTTGTGGGTGTGGGGGGACTTTTTCATTTCATCTTACCTGCACTATCCAGCCGCATTTCTTCAATGACCGATGTCTTATCGCAATGAATCCTATCTGGGGAAGGAGAATCTGGCCAGCCTTTAGAATTGTGTCTTAATCTGATGTGCCCCGTATGCACAATCGTCCTCCGTTTTGCAATGCCAACAGCCAAAAGAGACGAGCGTTATGGGCTCCATGATGGAAAAGTGGAAGAATCGCACTTGGTTCCTCAGCGATGAGGAGGCGAACCGGCTTCGGTTGACGAAATCACGAGAGGTCCTCATGGGGCGCGTGGCAACGTCCGTTCGCGGTCTGCAAACGTCTGCGGGCACCGGCGAGCATGTTGATGGCCGCAACGCGCATCTTGTTGATCTCTGTGCAGCGTTAGAAGAGGTGAGACTTGCCTTTGCTGATGCTCTATGATGTGTGTGTGTGTGTGTGTGTGTGTGTTGTATGCGTGAGCGTATTTTGTATGTGGCATTATTCAACGCAGATTTGGTGCGTTACAAAAAAAGAAACGCAGGGCGCAAGACGTTGCGCTGCCTTTTTCTTTGCACATGTGATGAGACACCCGTTCCGACACTGATATTACGATCCCGCATCTCTCTTGCCACACGCATTTCTCTTGCTACAGGTCTTTGTCCACGGACTCAAGGGAGTGAATGACGAACCTGCCGCCGCATACTCGCGCTGTTGGCGTTTCCTGCAACGCCTGCGACGTATCGTCCCCTCTTCCGCCCCGCTCTTTGACCGAGTTCTCGCTTCCTTTCCCACTGAATCGCAAGAGACTCCCCAGTCGTCATGTTCCGCCACACAAACACAAACGGCAGAGAGTGCAACGGCAAGCGCTTCAGCGTCTCTTAATAACGCAAATTCATCCCAACAGGCACAGATGCCCTCGATGCCGTCGTCGCCTTCCTCCCCTCTCCTGGTCGACATTTCTGCGCCGCACCGAGCCATGCTTTCGCAATGGATTCGCTTCGCAGTGTGCGAGAGAAAAGTTGCAGGATATGTGGAGAAGCTTCTCGCCGATGGAACCGTCGACACGTCCGTTTACGAGAAGGAGGCGTTCCTGTCATGCGATCCGGAATCACACGAGCTTGTGCGCTCTCTTACGGGCCTTTCAACTGTGCGATTGTCGATGGACGTGGCCACCAGCGGCGTGTGGGGCGACGAAGACCCGAGCGAGGACGCCGCCGCTGCCACCGACGCCGCCGCTGCAGCAGGGAATGAGCGGGAAGCGCGCACTTCCAGTCTCCGCAGTGAGTCGTCGGTGGACTTTTCGCGATACCTGGACAAGGGAAGGGATGAGGATGAGTTGAGTGGCGATGCACTTGGCGCATCCATGTCGAGCTCAACCGACGGCCTCGGGATGGATCGCATCAACGGCCTCCGATCGAGATCCGACTCTGCTGCGCTTTCTGTGTCGCCGGGCATACCCGGAGTGCCAGCCAACACGCCGGCGGATGGGTTCCTGGAAAAGTCGTGGGCAAAAAACATAAACGCTCTGTTTGATGTTGGCAAGCCGAAGCCGCGCGCGTCAAACGCATCTGCGACGTCGGTGGGTGGCCTGTGGGACCGGCTGTTTGATCGCGTGTCTGAGAAGGACAAAGGCAAGGATGCGAAGGAGGAGGCTGCGGAGGCGCTGTCGATGGAGCGCAGGGAGAGCGGCGACGCGCACAACAGCTCTGTGTCGGGATTGAGATCTGCGTCTGCGTCTGCCGTTGCGACCTCTGCAAAGCCCATTCTCAACCGAATGCAGTCGTCGGATGCGGATGCGCATGTTACCCTGTTTGTCAAGTCGAGCGTGTGCAGGCACGTGGACGCAGAGGTGGCCGCGTGCTGCGAACACCTAAACGTGGCTGCATCACCGGCATATCCTCACCTGTCGGCTTCGGCGATGTCGGACAGCCCGCGGTCACGTGCGGGGTCGGCACCCCGGTCCCCGTCGCTCTCTCGAAGCGCAAGCAACGCAGGAACGCTACTTCACTCGCACGCCCTGGCGCACCTCGCCTCCCATCCACGGCCGTCGCGCACTGGCAGCGTCGATTCGCCGTCGGCTCTTGCGAGCGGACTGCAGAGCCGCGCGAGTGGGGCGAGCAGTGTGAGCAGCGACGGCCTCTTCCTCTCTCCGGAAGCCGGAGGCGCATCGTGCAACAGTCGATGCGTGACGGACACGCGACCTCGGTGGGCATTCCCGGTGTCGGATCACGATGGACCCAACATACGCCACACGCAGGGACCCCTCACGCTCGTTGATCGTGGTAGCGAGGCCGGCGGCGTCTTTCTGTGCTGGCACCCTAGGTCGGTAACCACACTTGCGGAGCCTGCAGACGCATTGCCCGAGTCATCCGATTCGCTCAATTTGGAGATTCCGCTGTCCGCCGTCGAGTCGATTCGGGCCGTCGTCACGTCGCAGTCTGCCGACTCTGGGTGTGTTGAGTTTCGTCTGGCTGTGGACGGGAAGGCGAATGAAGACGGCGGCATGACCCATGGGAGCGAGGGAGGTAGGAGTCCAGACTCATTGCAAGGGCGGGCGGAGACACCGCGCTATGTCGTACTGCACTTTCACCGCGGCGGAACGCGGCGCTTTGTGAGGCGACTGAAGGCAAACATCCGTCTCGTGCGCTCGTCGTGCGACCCGCACACCTTCAACGCCCTCCGGGAGGAGTCTGTGCTTGACAAGGGCAAGAGCGCGACTGCCGAATCAGAGTCTTTGTTCTCGCAATTCATGTCAAAGCTGAAAATCGGCGACTTTGCAAAGCAAAAGTCTGGTTCTATCTCCGAGGCGTCGCCGTCGAAAACAATGTCGCAGCCGGACGACCGACCCGCCGTCGATGCGGGAACCACCGCAGAGACAAGCGGCACAAATGGGGCAACAGGAAGGAGAGCGTCGCTAGGGGCCGCGAGTGAAGACGATGGCGACGAGTACCCGGCATACAATCCGTCTGGCAGAACAACGCCGTATCGCGCGCTGGTGAATGCTGCGGCGCTCGCCAAACTATCCGACGACTCGCTTCCGTCTCCGATTGGATGGGAAGAGTGGCACAGCAGCCTGGTGGACGACGAAGGGCGCGTGCACGACATGCCCCACGTGATGCGGGAGATTTACAGGCGCGGGATTATGCGACGGCTGCGTCGGGAGGTGTGGCCACTGGTGCTCGGGGTGTTTCCGCCAGAATCAACGCGCACAGAACGGGAGGAAGCGCTTGTTGGATTGCGAGAGAAGTAGGTTGTGTTTATGTGTTTGGGGCTTTAATGTGTCTCTGCGATATGTTATTTGTTTTTGTTTTGTTTTGTGGATGGTTGGGTTGGTTAGGTTGCGAGTGGCTTTACCTGGATGAATGTGAGAAATGTGTTGTATGGGATTGCTTTATACAGGGTGTGCCCTTTCTTATGAATGATGAACACACACACACACACACACACACACACACACACACACACACACACACACACACACACACACACACACACACACA